>JAHLSL010005735.1:0-18789 GCA_025920805.1 Petroica traversi
TCGAAGAAATTGACATCAAGAAACAGAAAGGAAGTGATTTCTTTCCCCGGGAAAAGTGCCATCGTTTGGGTCCACGGCCATGAGGCTGGGAGGGGGACCCGACCTCCTAATATTCCGCACGGCACAAGAGTTCTTTAGATAGAAAACACCACCCCATAAAACTCTTGCTGCTCTTTGAGTGATAAAGCCCTTCTAAACAAAGATCACAAGAAACTGGGGTGCTGAGCTTTCCTTCCCAGGAAATGTGCCATCATTTGTGTCCAGGGCCCTGAGATAGGGGCGGAGCCCTGGTAACCTAAAATTCCGCATGGCAAAGGATTTCTCCCCTATGGCAAACACCACCGACTAGGATACTTGCTGCACTTGGAGTGATAAAGCCCTCCTACAAATTGACATCAAGAGACTGGGAGAGCAGAGCTTTCCTGCCCAGGAAAAGGTTCCATCGTTTATGCCCATGGTCTTGAGTCTCTGAAGAGGCCTTGGCCACCTAAAATTTCGCAAGGCACAATATTTCTCCCAGATGGAAAACACCACCAAGTAGGACTCTTGCTGCTCTTGGAGTGATAAAGCCCTCCTACAAATTGACATCAAGAAACTGGGGGGGCAGAGCTTTCCTGCCCAGGAAATGGGCCATCATTTGTGTCCAGGGCCTTGAGGCTTGGAAGAGGCCCTGGCCACCTAAAATTCCGCTTGGTGAAACATTTCTCCCAGATGGAAAATACCACCCACTAGGACACTTGCTGATCTTGGAGTGATAAAGCCCTCCAACAAACTGATGTCTAGAAACTGGGCAGCAGAGCTTTCTTTCCCTGGGAAAAGGGCCTTCATTCGTTTCCAGGGCCCCGAAAAACGTAGGGAACCCCGTCAACCTAGAATTTTGCACGGTGAAGGACTTCTCCCCATGGAAAACACCATCAAGTTGGACTCTTGCTGCACTTGGAGTGATAAAGCCCTCCTACAAATTGACATCAAGAGACTGGGGGCGAAGAGCTTTCCTGCCCACGAAAAAGGGCCTTCGTTCTAGTCCAAGGCTCTGAGGCTGGGAGGGGGACTCAGCCGCCTACAATTTCAAACGCTAAAAGATTTCTCCCAGAGGGAAAATCCTACCCACTAGAACTCTTGCTGCTCTTAGAGTGATAAAGCCCTTCTGAAAAATGACATCAACAAACTGGAGTGCTGAGCTTTCCTTCCCAGCAAAAGGGCCATCATTTTTTTCCAGGGCCCTGGGGCTCGGAAGAGGCCCTGGTAACCTAAAATTCCGCATGGCAAAGGATTTCTCTCCGATGGAAAACACCACCCACTAGGATACTTGCTCCACTTGGAGTGATAAAGCCCTCTTACAAACTAACATCAAGAAACTGGGGTGCTGAGGCTTTCCTTCCCAGGAAAAGGGCCATCATTTGTGTCCAGGGCCCTGAGGCTGGGAAGAGGCCCTAGCCACGTAAAATTCCGCTTGGTGAAACATTTCTCCCAGATGGAAAATACCACCCACTAGGACACTTGCTGATCTTGGAGTGATAAAGCCCTCCAACAAACTGATGTCTAGAAACTGGGCGGCAGAGCTTTCTTTCCCTGGGAAAAGGGCCATCATTCATTTCCAGGGCCCTGAGAATCGGAGGCAACTCCGGCAACCTAGAATTTTGCACGGTGAAGGACTTCTACCCATGGAAAATACTACCAATTAGGACTCTTGCTGCACTTGGAGTGATCGAGCCCTCGAAGAAATTGACATCAAGAAACAGAAAGGAAGTGCTTTCTTTCCCAGGGAAACGGGCCATCGTTTGGGTCCACGGCCATGCGGCTGGGAGGGGGACCCGAACACCTAATATTCCGCACGGCACAAGAGTTCTTTAAATAGAAAACACCACCCCATAAAACTTGCTGCTCTTTGAGTGATAAAGCCCTTCAAAAAAATGATCACATGAAACTGGGGTGCTGAGCTTTCCTTCCCAGGAAATGTGCCATCATTTGTGTCCAGAGCCCTGAGATAGGGGCGGAGCCCTGGTAACCTCAAATTCCGCATGGCAAAGGATTTCTCCCAGATGGAAAACACCACCAAGTAGGACTCTTGCTGCACTTGGAGTGATAAAGCCCTCCTACAAATTGACATCAAGAGACTGGGGGCGAAAAGCTTTCCTGCCCAGGAAAAAGGGCCTTCGTTCTTGTCCAAGGCTCTGAGGCTGGGAGGGGGCCTCAGCCACCTAATATTTCACATGGTTAAAGATTTCTCCCAGATGGAAAATCCTACCCACTAGAACTCATGCTGCTCTTAGAGTGATAAAGCCCTTCTGTAAAATGACATCAAGAAACTGGGGTGCTGATGTCGCTATGAGGCCTCATTGAATCAGGGGACTCTGCAGGGCCGCATGGAGCCAATGAGACCATTCTGGCACTCTTGAGTCCCCATGGAACCAAGGGGCCATTGTGACGCTCACAGGGCCTCATAGAACCAAGGCAACCATTGTGACACTGCAAGGTCTTATGGAAGCAAGGGGCCATTGTGCCACTGCAGAGCCAAGGAGATCGTTGTGACATCATTGGGCCTCATGGAAACAAAGATCTGTTGTGATACTACAGGACCTCATGGAACCAAGGGGCAGCTGTGATGCTGTAGGGCCACATGGATCCAAGAACATGGAACAGGTCTGGCTGGCTTGGCCTTTTGGGGGCTGCTTGATGGCTCCAGCTGACCTTGGCATGCTGAGCAATGCTTCTCATCTGCCCCTGAGTTCTGTGCTTTCCTTCCTGGGGCAAAGAACTGTCCTTCTCCTCCAGGGCTTCATGGCCAAAACTGGGGTTCTACCTCCAAATATGATTATATCCAAGGATTATTCCCATATGAAACCTGCCAGGATAGACAGCTCTGGCTGGCCTTGGTCTCTTGGGAGCCACTTCTCATCTGCCTTCAAAACACTGGGGAGCTGTGCTTTTCTTCCCATGGAATAAACCGTCTTTCAAGTCCAGGCGTCCATGGCCAAAACTGGGAAGCCATCTCCAAAATTCCGTATATCCAGGTATAGCTCCCAGACAAAATCTGCTGGGACTGACAAGTCTGGCTGCCCTTGGCATCCTGAAGGACAGCTCTCAGCTGCCTTTGGAGCACTGGGACTGTGTTTTTCTTGCTGTAGAACACAACCATCCTTCTCCTCCAGGTGCCCAAGGCCAAAATTGGGATTTGGCTTCAAAAATTCCATCTATCCAAGAATTTCTCCTAGACAGGTCAGGTTGATCTTGGCCTCTGGTGATTACCTTTCATGTTCCAATACTGGGGTTCTGTGCTTTCCTTCCTATGGAAAAGAACCTTCCCTCTTGTCCAGGTGCTCTTGGCCTCAAGTGCTTGACCACTCTATAGGGGCAGAGGAGCTCTGTGCTCAGTGGAGTGGAGGCTCAGGACAGCAGAGGAGAGCACTGGGAGGGATTGAAGGGTGGTTTCAGAGATGGTGGATCCTTTTGACATAGTAGAGAACAGACAGAGAAAGAAAAAATTAATGCAAAGGGCAGCTGGGGAGGTCCAGACTGGACACCAGGAGAAAGGAATTTCTGTCCCAGGGCAGGGCTGTGGTGCAACACAGAAGGAGCCTGGAGCAGCCCAAGGCTTTGCGTGCCAGGGCAGAGGCAGGCAGGACGCAGAGCTGTCAGCAAAGGAAGGGGCCAGCGAGGTGGGGCAGCCGGGGGATGAGGACAGCCTGCAGGGACAGAGGGACAGGGCAGGGACAGCCTGGGCTGGAGAGGGCACAGGGATGGGCAGCAGCTGCAAGGGCTGACAGAGCCAACTTGTGCAGCACTTTGGCCACAGCTGCTTCCTGTCCTGAGGCCTGGAGGGGACAAGTGACCCTTGCAGGCCTGGGGCCTCATTGCCTCCTTGTCCCTGCTCTGCAGCCTGGCAGGGGCCGCTCCATGGTGCTGCCCCTGGCATTGCCCATCCGCACATCCCAGTGCCCTGGGAAGAGCCCTGAGCAGTGAGGGAGGGACAGGATCTGCCTTGCCAGGGGCTGGGGCTCAGGCCTTGGCCCTTTGCATTCCTGAAACACATCCAGGTTTGCTCAGCACCAGAGACACCTTTCCCTTGCATGTCCCCACCTGTCATCACTGCCTGCAGAGTTCTGCTCTGACTGGGGCCTGGGGACACTTTCTCAGTCATGTCCCCACTGGGACCTATTTGAACTACAAGAAATTTCAGTGTTTCCATTTGAGAAGTTGTTTGAGCACACTCTGAGGGACTGAGTCTGATGCAAACAGCAGCAAAGCCCCAAGAGGGTGATGAAAGTCCCTGTGCTGTGTCTGTGCTGCTGAGCTGGGCCGGGCTCCTGGCACAGAGGCAGCTCCTGGCAAGGGCAGCGCTGCAGAGAGACAGCTCTGGCCAGGAGCAGCTCCTGTGCACAGCCCAGCAGGGCTGGGGCACTGCCAGGGCAGCTCAGGGACACGAGCAAGGCACAGACAGAGCTCCCAGGGGTTCAGCGCTGGGAGGGGTTGGGGGATGGCCCAGAGGGGGCTGTGTCACAGCAGCACCTCTGTGGCTGTGTCATAGAGCCCCAGAGCAGCTGTGATGTCAGAAACGGGTTCTGTGACTGCACGGAGTGGATTGTGTGAGGTCATAGACTGGGCTATGACATCACAAAGTTTGTTGTGTGAGGTCATTGAACATCTGTGACATCACAGATCAGGCTGTGACACCACAGTCTGGCTGTATGACATCACAGAGCAGGCGATGTCACAGGGACAGACTCTGGCATCACAGATTGGCTGTATGACATCACAGTGGGGGCTGTGCGATATCACTGGGTGGGTAGTGACATCACAGAAAGGACTATGACATCAGAGGTTGGATGTACAGCATCACAGAGTACGCTGTGACATCATTGGTTGGTTGAGTGATGTAACAGAGCCATGGTGTGGCTGTATGACATCAGTGTGAGCTGTGTGGTCAAAGAGTGTGCTGAGACATTACAGGGTTTCTGTGTGTCATCACTGGAAGGGCTTGTGACATCGCAGAGTTGGCCGTGACATCATAGAGGGGGCAGTGAGGCCACAGAGCAGACTCTGCAATCCTAGAGTGTGGCTGTGTGGCATCAGAAAGTGGGTTGTGACATCACAAAGCAGCCCCTATGATATCATAGAACTGCTGTGTGGGATGGGACATCACAGAGTGGCTGTGTGACCTCACAGAGGTGCTGTGTGACACGTTATTGAGTTCTGAAATCACAGAGCTGCCTGTGACATCAAAGAGCAGGCTGTGACATCCCAGAATGGCTATGTGACATCACAGATCAGGCATCACAGACTGGTTGTGTGAAATCATAGAACAGGCTGTGTGATCAGAGAGAAGACTCTGCCATCCTAGATAAGGGCTCTGTCCCATTAGAGGGTGCCTGTGTGCCATCACTGTGTGGCTGTGTGACATCTTTGTGTGGCTGTGTTATACCACAAAGTCGGTTGTGACATCACAGAGCAGGCTGTAACATCACAGAGTGGTGGTATGACATCATCCAGCTGGCGATGACATAATGGAGTGGGCTGTGAGATCCTAGGGCAGTGTCTGCCATCATAGAGGGTGGCTGTGTGACACCAGAGAGTGGGCTGTGACATCACAGAGAAGTTTTGTGACATCACAGGGTGGGCTGTTGTCCTGGGTTGGCCATATGACCTGTTTGTATCCCCAGTCATCCTCTTGCTTATGCTGGACATTAAGTTCTACAGCTTTAAGTTAGGCCCAGAGAGACAGAGAGAGTGAAAGTGGAGGGGAAAAAAAAAACCACTCGCCATTTGTCTGCAGGAGACACATCTTATCACTTAGAAAGGCCTTGAGAGAGCGGAGAGGCTACATTCCAGTGGGACTGCAGGTTTTTTGTTCTCTCTCTCGGGGTGTGCGGGAATGGCACCCAGCGGAGGGTTTTCCTCCAATTTTTCTCGGCTTTTTGCAGGGAGAGACTTTGTTTCTTTTGCTGGGTATTATTTCCTTTTTCCTCCTCCTGGGACTGACTGGCATCGCGTGGGCCCAAGACACCAGGGAACCCCCGGGGCCCTCCCCGCCAACTTCTACAGCCGGGCCCGGCAATCGGCCCCCCCCCCACTGGAGAACTGAACCGGACTCAGACGGACTCTGAATCACCATCTCTTCAGAGGAAGGAGAGGTTTCATTGTTTTCATATTATCCAATTTTTTCCTATGCTTGTGAATATTCTATTTGTTAAATAAATAGTTTTTTCCACTTTTCTCTAAGGAAATTCTTCCCGGACCTGTAGGGGGAGGGGTGATTGGAATCGGCTCTTCCTAGAGGAGACCCCCCAGAGGTTTCCTCCTAAATATTTGCCCTAAACCAGGACAGCTGTGAAATCACAGACCAGGCTGTGATATCACTGCATAGGCTGTGATGTCACTGGTTTCTTCTGTGACATCATAGAGCAGGCTGTTACAAAGAGAGCGCTGTGACATCACCGAGTGCACTGTGAGGTCACAGAGCAGACTCTGCCATAGATGGCGGCTGTGTGACATTAGACTGCAGGCTGTGGAATCAGAGAGAAGCTTTGTGACATCACAGAGAAGGCTGTGTGATGTCACAGAGACTGCTGTGATGTCTGTGACATCACAGAATGGTGATGTGACATCTTAGAGGGGCTGTGACATCCCAAAGCAGGCTGTGTGCCATCACAGTGTCAACTGTGGCATCATAGAATAGGCTGTGTCATTTCACAGAGTTGGCTCTGTGATATCAGAGGGTCTGTGTGACATCACGGGTGTATGTATGACATCAAAGAGCAGTGGTATGACATCACAGGGGGGCTGTGTGACATCCCAGAGTGGGCTGTGACATCACAGCAGGCTGTGTGAGGTCATACGGGTTATGTGACATCACATGGGCTATGTGACATCCCAGGGGGCTGTGTGAGGTCGCAGGGGGCTGTGTGAGGTCACAGAGGGCTGTGTGAGGTAACTGCAGAGGTCACTCTGCTCCAGCCCACCCTCACAGCTCCCCCCAGACAAGTCCAACGCTGCTGGTGCCCAGCGGGGTCCCCTGTCCCGCTGGGTCCCCCCGGGCCCCGGTGCCACAGCCTCCCCCAGAGGATGTTCCACGAGATCCACCCCAGAGCCTGACACGGGGACGGGGACCCAGGGCCATAGGGGGTGGGACAGGGGGACAGGGAGACCCTGGCAGCATCCCCATGTCCCCCAGGGCCAGAGCCTGGGCCAGGGCTCCTTTGCCCTGTTACCAATGAGGCCTTGAGAGCACTTCAAAAATCCCCGCAAGGGAGCAGCAAAAACCTGATTTAATATGAAGGGACAGCAGGACAAAGTTCCTTGGCAAGAGTCACTCTGCTCCTGACTGGACACTTCAGGCACGCCAAGGAAACAAAACAACAACAAAACCAAACAAAACCCAGGCAATCAAACCAGAAATGAACTTTGTGTCTGTGTGTCTCTCAGTCTGTCTGTCTGACTGTCTGTGTTCAAGTGTGTGTGACAAAAGGACAGTGAGAGCAAGGATAAAAGGAATTTGATCTAAAACCTTAACACAGCTCAAATTTAACAGGACTTAACTCATACCTTAACCTTAACTTATACCTTAAACTTTACAACTTAGCAAAAGAGCAACACTTAGCAGCATTTAACTGAGCTTAGACCTCATGACTTAACCTTCCAGGCCTGAGTGACTCAGATATGCAAGGCACTCAAAACCCTCCGAGAGCAGCATTTCTGCCCCATTTGCCAGAGCACAGGCACTCGTGTGTGCACACAGACAGACAGGGTCACTGCAAGGCACCTGTGAGCAATTCCCCTGCAGGGAAGGGAAATGCTCACTCTGGGTGCTGTGGCATCTCCCCAGTGGGCCAAGGCTTGAGCCTCCCGGAGTGGGGGGATTGCCCCATGCTCCGTCCTTGTTCGGGGATCCCCCGAGTGCAGCAAACAGGAGAGTTCCCAGCTGGGAGAGGCCCCGCTCAGAGGGAGGTGGCTGGGCCAGGACAGCTCCAAGGGGCTCATTTTGGAGCGCTCTTTGTAAGGCCCCAAGAGAGGAGCTTTAGTCACAGCAAGGTTTCATCCTGGCTGCACTTGGCATCAACAGCTTTCTTTGAAAGTGTCTAACAGGGATGTTGTGCCATTGAGGGAAGAAAAACTGTTCCCAGAGCTGCTCCTAAAGAAAGCAGGAGCTGCTTGGACAGCAGCAGTGCCTGGGAGCAGACAGTGTTTTTGATGAGCTGCCGAGGAGCTGAGGCCAGGGCCTCTTGGCCAAGGCTGAGGCTTAACAAGCATTTCTCAGATCCCCGTGCAGCCTGAGAAGGGGAGGGCCCCATGGAACCAAGGAGAGCATTGTGACACTGCAGGGACCATGGAACCAAGGAGACCACTGTGACACTGCTGGGACCATGGAACAAAGACATTGTGACACTAAAGGGCCTTGTGACACCAAGGGATCATTGTGTCTCTATGGAGCCACATGAAATCATGAAGACAACTGTGACACTTTGGGGCGTTGTGGAACCAAGGGGCCATTGTGGCACTGCAAGGCTTGTGGAACCAAGGGACAATTTGTCACTGTGGAGCCTCATGGAAGCAAGGGGCCATTGTGACACTCTGAGCATCACAGAACCCCGGAGACAGTTTTGACACTTTGGGTCTCGTGGATCCAACGGTCCATTGTGATACTGTGAAACCAAAAGACCATTCTGACACTGTGGGGCCCCAGAGTATCAGGGGTTCATTATGACTCTCCAGGGTCTCTGGTAATCAACGTCCCATTGTGATACTGCAGAACCAAGGAGACCCTTGTGACACTGCAGGGCCTAACAGAACCAAGGGAACACAGAACAGGTCTGGCTGGCTTGGCCTCCTGGGTGCTGCTGGACAAGTCTGGCTGACCTTGGCATGTCACGGGCTGTTGCTCATCTGCCCCTGAAACCCTGGGGCTATGTGCTTTCCCTCCTGTGGAAAAGAACTGCCCTTCCTCTTCAGGTACCCATGACCATGCGAGGAAAATTAATCCACAAACACCAGGGGTTTATGTCCAAAAGGGAGACAGAGGAGTCCTGTAACTTTATTCAAATAAAGGGAGAGGCCATGGGGCATTTCCACTGGGATCTCTCAGATTTATGGAGGAGGCAGCCTCCTTTTTATCCTGATTTCCCGGCCGCACGTCTCTCTCTCTTTCCCCATTGGCTGAGGTATTCGAGAGGCACAAACTTTCCGAAAAAGCCTGATACCTAAGACCCCCCTCTAATATATAATTCCCCCCTCCTTTGTCCTTCCCTTGTGTCACTCAGTGGAATTCCTTATGGAATTTATGGATCTTCTCTTTGTTCCTTTCATCTTCCAATATTCAATTTAATTTATCAGCAGACCTTTGGTTTCTTTATAAATGCAAATTTCCCTCGTTCCATTCATGAATCAGTGGAATCAACTCATTGTTTCTTTTCTCTCTCAGTGCTAGTTTTATCTCCTGACAAGACCCACAGTTTGTGAAGACAAGTCTCTCATTCCTTTCAGCCAGAATTGGCTTCCACCTCCAACATTGCCTATTGTGAGAAACTAGAGGCCATTGTTGGCTCAAAACATTTTGGAGGGGAGTTGGAGGGTGGAGACGGGGCATGTGCAGCCTTTCCCTGCCCTGTAACCTAACACGGCACTGCCCTGTAACCCAAATCCTCGCAGAGCCTCTAACCCAGCCCAGCAGTGTCTGCCGACCTCTGGCACAACAAAGGCAATGCTCCACAGCCACCTCTGAAGCCCCCAGCCCAGCTCCTGAGTGACCAAATCACTGGAAAGTCCCAGCCAGGGGAAGGGCCCAGGGACACCAAGAGGTGTTTAAGGCTGAACACAAGGCAAGCTCACATCCTGACCGCACCTCCTCTTGGAACTTCTATCTGAACACCACTGGAATCCAGGAGTTGGTAGCTGTGTGTTTGCTTCTTTATATCTTTCATGTCTTTCTCATTTTTTGTGTCTTCTAATTCCCTTCTCTTGCAAATTTTGAGGAACATAAAAAATTGAACTGGTTTAGCGTTTGCAAAGTTGATTGCGCCAAGTTAATGCTTTTAGAAGAGTTTTTGTTGATTGAATCTCATTTTATACCTTTTGCCAAAGTTTCTCTCATTTTTAAAAATTTACTAGTAAAGGCTGTTTTGTTGTTTTGAGCACTTGAGAACCTCTTGTTGGTATTTCTCCAGTGCATCCAACTCAGAGTACACAAACTGTAATTCCTTTTAAATGTCTCATTGAGAGAAGTGCTTGGGGGATGGGAGTCAGGGCTTGTCTGTCCTGCTCAGCACAGCCCAGGCAGGGCTTTCACTGCCACATTCCAGAGTCCATTTCCCACCTGGAGCCAGTGGTGCCTCTGAGTTCTTCTTCCCCAGCCTCAGGGACGCTCTCCTTGTCTGCCCATTCCCCCATGGTCTCTGGGCAGGGATGGCCTCAGTGGGGGCTGCTGACATCCTCAGACACTTGGAGGCTGCTGCTGAATTTTACTGCTCCACAGGCTTGTTCAGCCTTCAGCTCTTCAGTTCAGGAATTCGGTGCCTGAGGGCTCATTAACATTCAAAATGTTATTCATGAAACCTGTAAGACTTTCGCATCTTCTCTTATCAAGTATTAAGGTTTTTACTTAAAGAAGGAAAAAGAGTGATTAAAGAATAGTTTTAGGAAATGTTATAATAATTAGAATGTAAAATTAACTATATCCTTTATTTAGACAGTTATGAAAATGTTTTAAAGGTGTTTAAAGTGTTTAAATAGTTTTAAGAGATGTAATATTAACTTGCCCCGCCTTGAAGAAGCACACACCCTGTTCCTGCAACACGGCACCATGGAAACCCCGCATTCAAAAGAGTCCTCCTCCCGCCGAAGATACCGTTTCAATACTACCCTAGACACACGCGAGCCATTGGCTAAAAGATAGAAGCCTGTCAGCAGAGCTGGGAGAGGAGGCGACCAATCACCATGAGGCACGGAGGCAGAACTAAGGGGGATGGAGCAGAGCAGACACTCGGTACTATTTCTCAAGCCAAATTTCAAAGCTGGCTCTCTTTTCGTTCGGACTAGCCACGAGGGAGCTTCGGTGCTGGACCAGGCCATTTTCCAACCACGCTTTTTCAAGCAACCAGCACCGAAAGAAAGCTTTGCCCGGGTTGTGCCAGCCAGACTGGCTGAAAAAACGTCTTCAATTGTGGAGGATCCCAGACTCCCTATTTTTTCCGATTTTTCGAGGGGTTTTTTTCTCTTTTTTTTTGTTCCAGTTTTTCTAATTGTTAAATAAGCCATTTTTATTTAGTTTAATACCTGGAATTATCCTCTTTTTATAACACAAAACACCTTAACAAGCCAAGCCTCAGGGAATAATTTGATTGAAGTTTGACAGGACTGAGCAGAGGTCATGGACTTCACACAAGATGACAGCATGCAAAGATATTTATTGCACAGTGAAAAGCCCTTATACCTTCACACAAACAGGAAGTGGTTCACCACAGTGCTCCCCAATCACCTGGGCTGTTTTACAGTTTTTACCTTTTATGGTAACAGGTAAACAATGCCTTATAAGGTCACAAACAGTGACCCTCACCTCTAACAGGTCCAGCAGGTCACAAACCCACAATGCTCTGGTAGCCATTCCCTGGTGACCTGGATGCATTACATGGAGGTCACTCTAGCCTTCAAGGCCTGCTCCTCTATCATCCACATTCTGTGACCCCACAGAAGTTTTCAAATCAACTGTGGTTAATTAGTCAAATTTCAGAAGTGTATTGAAAGTGAATATACTGATACGTGGAAAAGACCCCACAACTTGGTAATTATAGGGTAGGTATGTTTAATACGGCGCTGGGCACAAAGGGATCACGCCGGGCGCGAGGGGATCACTCCTCAAAGACTTGCGCACCTTTTCGCGGCACTCAGCTTAGCATATATCCAGTTATAAGTTACATATGCATTAGTTTACGCAACAGACTTTTACATATTCATTGCCTGTCCCCACTTCATATTATAATTACTCACAACTCATTAGCATTTCCAAATGCATGCACACTGTCGTGCCTTGCCCCTGTGCTTCCGTTTGGTGGTCGCGCCGGGGGTCTTCTGGGATGAAGTAAGTGGTCTTCCTCAGATGAAGTAAGTAGTCTTCCTCAGATGAACGTTTGACCTTTCTTCCTTGCTCATGCTCTCTGAGTTCTTGGCTCAAGTCCAAACCCCAGAGCTGGTGTTAGGGTCAAGAACAGGATCTGTAGTCATGGTTTCTACCCGTTATCCTCCTATCAATGGCCATACATCCTCCTATTAATGGCCATACATCCCTCTATTAATGGCCATACATCCCTCTATTAATGGCCATACATCCTCCTATCAATGGCCCAGCATCTTCTCCTTTCTGCTTAGCAAGCAAAGTAAGTGTGGACTAAGCAATATACATTGTTTAGCAAATACCAGTAGCACCCACAAACAGCAGTTAACTCTTAAATCTTTAGCCTTCTGTATTGATACCATATCTAAAAAGACTATGACAAAAGATTTTTCGTGTCCTCTTTAGGTTTTTTCTCCTGTTAATAAATTGATATGTGCAATCTCCAACTGACATTGAATCCAAGGACCTCCTAATGCAGCTTGAATAGATATGAACATCAAGAGCCTTTATGTCTGACAATCAATCAGACTTTGTCCCTACCCCCATCCCACCATTTCCCCTATCCAACCCCTGGCACTCAGAGCAGGCCTGTGCAAATGGGAGCTTATTCCATCCCCAACTGGACGTAGAGGCTTCAGTTCCTTGGCTCCAACTCCCACCTGCTTTCCTTGGAGAAGGAGCTGCCTGAGACACAGAGGGATGTTCATTTATTGTCAGCCAACAAAACACAGGGAAGGCCCACCTCCATAAAATGCAAAAGTCATTCCTCTCTGGATATTAAATGCACTTTCCACAGCAGACAGTCCCAGACTAACGGAAAACACCTTCAGTGCCCAGCACAGATCCCAAGGTCCCCCCAAATTCTCCCTGTCCCGATTCAGCCCAGATTTGCTCTTTGCACACACGAGTCACAGGCTGAAGTCACAAGCTGCCTCCATGTCCAGAAGGAGGAAAAGAGAGAGTGGATGAAGAGCTCTCCTGTGCAGAGCCAAGGTCCAAGTGCCACTGGAGTGGGAACCACAACTCAGCAGGTTTGTGTCCTTTGGGGCTCAGGGACTGCTGAGACTCGGGGGCACAGAAAGGTTTCCTGCCAACAAACAAAAGTTTAACACAATACAGTTTAATAACCATCACAGCTCTTCCCTCAGCTCTCAGTGATGTGCCAGCAGCATCCTTGTGGATGTCCACCATCCACAATGGATTTCCATAGAGGAACAGTTTTAGAAAAAAAGCACAAAAAAGGCAATTCTATGATAGGCATAAACAAAATTAAGATGTTGACTAATGTGATATTTATTTTAACTTCAGGAAGATTGGGCAAGTCCTTGAAGCTCAAAGCATGAAACCAGTCTGTTGAGAGGCACTTGAATGATCAGGGAACATCTGGGAGCAACGGGATAGATGCAGCTGGTGTAGGGAAGCAATCTCTTCAGATATGGCCATTTAAACAGGAGAGCTGGAAACACCTGAAGGAAGAGGGAGAGGAAATAATAAAGAGAATATTGGTGACACAGGTAGAGGGGAAGATCAGTATTCCTTCCCTGCCATCAGTACACTTCCAGGAAATTCCTGTTCCTGGTGGGAAATCTTTGCCATTTCTTAGAAGTATTCAAACGACCCAGTTAATAAAGACATGCTTGTATATTGTGAAATGTACAACTATTAAAAGCTGTGCCCCTTTCCAGACATCATCAGTTGTCTGCCCATGAACAGGCAGTGCCACTTGTAGGGCCCCAGTGCCCTGAGGTGCCTACCTGGGATTGGCATCTCTCAGAGAGGAGCTGAGGGAGGGCAGAGCACCTTGCAAGCTGCAGGTCCCTGACAGTTCCAGAGGGCTCCTGTCCCATAAACATCTGCTCTGCTCCAGGAAACAGGGACCAGCATTGTCCTGGGATCATCAGAGACCTGAGGTGTCTGCTGGAGTTCAATCCCCCTCCCCATCCTGCAGCAGCCCTGCATTTCCCTCCTCCAGCCTTGGTCTCTAGCAGAGCCATGGAGGCTCTTTGGCCTCTTGACTCTTCCTGCAGCCACCAAGGGCAGCTGAGCTGTGCCTTTGCCACAGGTGTAATAAAATACAAAAGTGATTTGTTCATTAAACAAACTTTAAGACAGGGAACAATGTGTTTGCTTTGCAGTATGTCTTGTTTATTAAACAAGACCTTAGGACAAGGAGTAATATGCTTACCTTGCAGGATGCAACAGTGCTTTAGGATAAGGAACAATGTACTTACCTTGCAGAATGGTTTTTTTTTTGGTTAAAATCAAACCTCACAGGAACAACACGATTGTAAGAGGACAATCGACCTTCAGCCCCACAACCACAGAAAAGCAGAAAAAACCCCCATAACAACAGACTGCGCAGGCGCAGAGTACACCATAGAGCCCAGGAACAGAAGCGTATATAACCAGAGACTTTTTGAAGCAAAGGGCGCACTGTTGGTGGAGCAGAGACTCCCCGGCCGCCCAGTGCTGTTTTGCTTGCTACCGCTTGCTTAAAAAACCAATTCGATTAATTGGCCTGGTTCTTGTCAATTTATTTGAACCGCACATATAACAACAGGCAGCCCTGCCCAGCCCAGGCACTGCCCAGCAATTCCTTGTGTGTCCCTGGCCTTGCTGTCAGCCCCGGCAGCGGCTGCGTGGCCCCTTTGTGCCCCGCTGGCCCAGCCATGGTGCCACAGCCCCTGTGCAGCCCAGCCCAGGACAGGAGCATTGCGGCTGGGAACGGCCCCTGTGCCGTGGTGCCCACAGCAGCCTTGGGGCTCTGTGCCCCATGGCCTCCCTGCTGGGCAGCCTCTCCCAGCTCCTGCAGAGGCCATGGCACCTATGGGGCTGCACCGACAGCCCTGCCCCGGGCTCTGCCGGGCTCTGGGCCAGCAGAGATGCCAGCCAGGGCTGGCCATTGCCAGGAACAGGCCCTGAGCCCTGCAGGATGATGGAGCTGGGCCACAGCCAAACTCACCCCAAACCTGGACTGAGCAGCCAGGGCTGGCAATGGCTGGGGACAGAGGCTGGGGTTGACACATGTCCTGGGCCCCATCCCTGCTCTGCCCATGCCACCAAGGGCACAGACCAGCCTCCTCTATCGGACACTTGCCTCTTTTCAATCCCTTCCACAGGCCCTGGCCCTGTCCCATAAGCCCTGGGCTGAATCCTGCCCCTGTACGCTCACACAGGTGAGATGGACACTGATGGGTTTCTCTGCCAGGCTCTCTCAGCCCAGCCCAGCTCCCTCCAAGCTTCCCAGCTGCCCTGAGCTCTCTGCAGCACCAAGGGCCTCTCCCCAGCACAGCCCAGCCGGCTCTGGCCCCACAGCTCTGCTCAGGGCAGGCTGCTCTGGGCAGTGGCCCCACGGCCTCAGCCCCTCTGAAGGGCACAGCAGCAGCTGGGGCTCACAGAGGACTCAGCCCCACCCATGGGGGAAGGTGCTTGGCCAAAGGAGAAAGAGGCTTCCTGTGTACCCTGCTCTCCTCTCCTGGAGATGCTGAGAGCTCTGCAGCCCTCCTGCCATCCCCTCTCCCCAGGCCAGCACAACAGCTCCGGCCTTGTGATCCTCAAGAGCTGCTCCAGGCACAGGGCCCATCCCAAAGCTGGGGCAGCCAGAAACTTGTGCCCCTTTCTGTTCATTCTTGCTCTGCTAAGGATGGATCTCAGCCAAAATGTTTCCTCTGTTTTATTAATTTTACCTAAATACATCCCATTGACACAAAGTCTTTGTGTCACACGAGATTGGGGGATACAGAAGAAGGAGGGTATGAATAATGACATTTTTTTGAAGCCAAAACCATCCCAAGTAGAGAAGAGAAATAAAAATGCAAATAAAAAATATAGACATTGTCTATCATGACCATGCAGAGGGAATAACTGACAGAAGGAAGCAGGCAGTCTGTGGCTGCTGAAATCATCATCCGGTCACCAGTTTCCTCATGGCATTCTTGAGCTCCTGGTTCCTCAGGCTGTAGATGAGGGGGTTCAGGGCTGGAGGCACCACCGAGTACAGAACTGATATCACCAGATCCAGGGATGGGGACAAGGTGAAGGGAGGCTTCAGGTAGGCAAAAATGCCAGTGCTGAGAAACAAGGAGACCATGGCCAGGTGAGGGAGGCACGTGGAAAAGGCTTTGTGCTGTCCCTGCTCAGAGGGGATCCTCAGCATGGCCCTGAAGGTCTGCACATAGGAGAAAACAATGAACACAAAACAACGAAGAGAAAGGACAAAGCTTGTAACAAGAAGCCCAAGTTCCCTGAGGTTGAAGTGTGAGCAGGAGAGCTTGAGGACCTGTGGGATTTCACAGAAGAACTGGCTCAGGACATTGCCCTGGCACAGGGGCAGAGAAAATGCATTGGCCGTGTGCAGCAGAGAGTGAGAAAGCCACTGGGCCAGGCAGCTGCTGCCATGTGAGCACAAGCTCTGCTGCCCAGGAGGGTCCCATAGCGCAGGGCTTTGCAGATGGACCAGTGGGAGTCCATGATGGTCAGGAGAAAATTCTCTGCTGACACAAAGAAAACCAAAAGAAACACCTGTACAGTACATCCTGTGTAGGAGATGTGCCTGGTGTCCCAGAGGGAATTGTGCATGGCTTTGGGGACAATGGTGCAGATGGAGCCCAGGTCGCTGAGGGCCAGGCTGAGCAGGAAGAAGAACATGGGGCTGTGCAGGAGGTGGCTACAGGCTACGGCGCTGATGATGAGGCCGTTGCCCAGGAGGGCAGCTGGGAGATGCCCAGCAAGAGGCAGAAGTGCAGGAGCTGCAGCTGCCGTGTGTCTGCCAATGCCAGCAGGAGGAAGTGGCTGATGGAGCTGCTATTGGGCAGCTGGCTCTGAACACAGGGACCTGTTAATGGAGAAAAGTGACAGCTTAGGAGAAACTTCTCTCAGCAAAATCAAAATCATTTCCCACAGACCCTCACCCTGGAACACATGAACACCCTTTTGATTTTATCACATCTTCCTTCAGCTTCAACGCTGGAGCCTTCATTAGTGCTGGCTGAGCGGGACTTCACATTCAGGGCAATTATACACAGGGTTTTTATCATTCAACCTTGCTGTGGGCAGAAGTGGGAGGAGGACAGGGACCAGTCCAGGTGTCCTACTTTGAAACCCCAGCTAACACAGAGGGCCCTGCCAGCATCTGCACTCCTAGTGCCAAAGAATAGGAATGGTAAGGGCAATTTAAATGTTCTAGCGTTTTCTACTGCTCCTCTTCATCTTCCTTGATGACTTATTTTGGACGTAATAAACTCCCAGCATTTCTGCTGCCCTCAGGGAGAACAGAGGCAGTTCTGTGAGGCAGGGTGGTGTGGGGAGTGACAGGAGGTGGTCTGTCACTCTGTCCTGTTCAGAGATTCTGTGGACTTTCACCTTGCTCAGACAGAGGATGATCACCCTCCTATTTCCCTTCAAAACCATCCACTGCTGAGAGCAGATGGATCCACCACAGCCCATCAAATGTCCATCCCCTTCTCAAGGTCTCATCACCACATTTTTACCCAAGGGCACACAAGGCTCATTTCACCAACCCAGCAGCATTTTCTCCATCACAGAACTTCTGTGTCTAACCATGGGGCTTTCAGATAGCACAATGATGCTGCACAACAGGTTTGTATCCTGGAGACAACTTGCCAGCTTGGAAGGAAACCTCAGAGAGGTTCCAAGTGTCCCAACAGTGGCATTTAAGGGAGATTGACCTCCTTCCCTGCCCACAGCCAGGCACTGGGGACAGTGTCACCCTGAGCCAGCTGTGCCCCCTCCCAGAGCCCCCCAGTGCAGGGCAGCTGCTCCCAGCCCTGGGCTCTGCAGAGGGAAATGGGCCCAGGGCTGCAGAGCTGCCCCACGGCTCTGCTGCAGCTCTGCCTGCACAGGAGGGGCTTCACACCTTGGACCCCAAGCCCTGAGGGCAGAGCCTTGGCTGGGGGACAGGAGGGAGGGGGATTGTTCAGAGGGAGGGGCTGCACTGCAGGGATCCTGTGGAGATCTCTAAACTCTCCCTGCCACAACATTTCTGGGTTTTGTTTTCTCTCCTTGCCTGATCTTCTCTGTGCTTCCTGGAGATTTTCCTCCTGAAGGTGTTTCCCTGTCCCTGATCTCTCCTTGTCAGCACTCATAGACCCCAAATCTCTGTGCACTCTCCTTGGCCCGACAGAAACCTGCCCGTTGGCAGGGCAAGGGCTGGGGACAGGTTCTGTTTGCAGCTTAGAGAGAGGACGGGTCAGACTGAGCCTGATGGGTCCAGCAAAGATGGTGCCAGGGCTGCCCATGGGCAGAGGAGGGGCTGAAAACACATCAGGAATCTCCTGTGAACCTCCTGATCACTAAGAGTTTGGATGTCACATGAACTTGTAAAAATTAATGACACTTTTATGACTTGTTCTCCATCTCCCCAATGATCTAATATTAGGAATTGAAAAGAAAGTCTCGGGAAATGCCTTCATTTTAAAAGAAATCTTTGTCTTGGAATTATTTTGGAAGGGAGCAGAAGTCCTCAGAGTGTCAGAGCTTCATGAGCATTTCACCTCCCCTACAGCAGAAATACTCAGAGAGTTGTACTTACAGGATCTGTAGACAGTGGGATGTTCCAGCTCTAGGAAATCACTCCAGGAGCTGCAGCTGCCTTGTCCTGCAGCCTGAGGCTTCCTGTGTCAGGGGAATGATTCTACCCCAGGCACTTCTCAGCCCCTTCCCAGGCCTGA
>JAHLSL010005767.1:0-28019 GCA_025920805.1 Petroica traversi
AGGGGACGATTGGGGATACAAACAGGCCATATGGCTAACCCAGGACAATCCCCAACACTGGCCTGCTGCCCATAGGCTTATCTCTGGTGAGCCTGGTCTTATCCCCTTCCCCCTTCAAACCTAATTTAGAGCCCTCTCAATCAGCCCCACCAACTCACAGGCTAGAATTCTTTTCCCTCTTTTAGACAGGCAAACCCTATCTGTCTCCAGCAGGCCTGGTGCTGTATAAACCACTCCATGATCAAAAACACCTTAATTCCACTGATGGCACCAGTCTTTAAGCCATGTGTTGATCAGGTGAGTATTCTTGTTCCTTTCAGTATTCTTCCCTGCTACCAAAGGGATTGATGAAAACACCACCTACCCTCCTGTCCCTTTACCCAATTGCTCCAGTGCCCTGAAGTTCCTTTTAATCACCCTTGGACTTATCAAGCTCATCGCTGCCAACCTGAACAGCCAACAATGGGTAATAATCCAAGTGCTGTACCAGACCAGGGAGTTTCCTAGTAATGTCTCTTACTCAGGCCCCAGAGAGGCAGTAGAAGAATGGGTCTGACTGGCATATCAGGCCCTCTGTTCCCCTCAAAAGGGAATTGCCTATGACAATTACCCTTCTTTCTTTCTTCACTGACTTCTAACCCTTGATAAACCAGTGTGAATAGCAGGCTGGTGATCCTCTAGCATGGACCGAATAACAGTGCCTGTGTCTCTGCTTGTGTACCTCTGCCTGGGTGTTGCTTTGGGGATCCCCTGGTTAGCAAGGTGACAAATAAATTTAGTCTTTGTGTTTTAGCCATGGGTTTGTGGTTATCCCAGCTGTTATGGATCGAATGGGAGCTTTAGACAAGCCCTGTCTTAGACTCAGATTTTTGGCAGCAGCTTTCTTGGGATGACCCGCACCTAAGTCACTCTGGTTCACAAGTTCTTAAGACTGGTCGATTAGGTCTATTATAAAATGAATCATTTCTTGAATAAACAGGAGGGAACAGACAAAAGGCCTTAAATAGAGTTAATTACTACATAGTATAAAACAAAAGAATTACTATTAGATTACATAAAATGGTGCATGACATTAAGGTACTTATATTAAAGCTACCAAAGAAATAGTATAGGTTAGGAGTCAATGTAACTTACCACCAAAATGACTGTAGTGTACACATAGTCCTTTCACTCAGTCCTCAAAGGAGTGACCATAAAGGAGGCATCCCAAACTTTGGGGACAGATCCCGACACATTTCCAGGGAATGTGCAGAAGATTTCTGCTTTGTGAAAGTTTGGTGTAGCTTTTATAGTTTGTAAAGTGAAGTGTCTGTCAGTCAGAAATTCCAGCTTATCTTTCCAAATCTCGCTTCCACAGCAAGATGTTTACTGTCAGCTGAAAGCATCAATCCCATGGTGATGAAATAACTCACTACAAGGCAAACTGTCCTGATTTATTTCATCAAGGCTCATGTGAGAATGAGATGCCCTGAGTTATTTCATTAGCTAACAAGCAACAGATAAGCTCTCTTGTGGTGGGGGAGATGGCTTGCTGCACCAGCTGCCTGCCTTCGATGACTCACACAGACATGTATCCTGTGAAGAATATAGGTACACTGCCCTGATGAGTAGAGATGGGATCAGGAAACCTAAGGCACCAATGGAGCTGAATTTAGCAAGGGATGAGAAGAATAATAAGAAGGTATTTTACAGGTATGTTTGTCATAAAAGGGAGATTAAAGAAAATGCACACCTCTGTAGCGGTGGTTCAAGCCCAGAGAGTTTCTTTCCCCCTGAGGAATCTGTGGAGACCTGGAGAATGAAACCTCCCTGGGGTGGAGTTGAAGGTGGTTTGCCCTGGAGGGGGGTCGAGCTCCCCCTGTCCCTCAGTTCACAATGATGTTTCGTATCTCCCTCTTTCCTCCCTTCCTCCTTCCCGATTGGTCTCTGGCCCTTTGTCCCTCCCCGGTTCCTCCCCCGTGCCATTCCGAGATTGGTTGTAACCCTCAGAATAAAAGTCTGATGCCCGGCTGGGTCAGGGTCCTTCGCCCCTGAACCCAAGCAGCAGCTGACTACCGTGTGACTGCGTGTCTGATTGGGGTCCGGGCAAGGGAACACTCTCCTTTGCCGCACTCTGCCTTTTGGGATAGCGTGGCTGCCATCCTAGGGAAGCGCGGCTCATGGCTAGGGGAGACGGTCCCTGACTGTAGTGGACTTAAATATTCAATGACGCTCACAGGCAACGCCGCCGAGCTGCTGACCATCCCTGGTGGCCAGCTGGTCCAGCCCAAGCCACCGGCTACACCCCTCCAGTTAATAAGACAGGAGAACCGATAGAACAATCAACATGGAGAAGGCTGAGGTGCTCAACAATTTTTTGGGAGAGTTTTCAATGATAATTTCTCTTCCCATATCTCCCAAGTTCCTGAACCTCAGTGCTGGTACTAAGACAACAAAACCTCTCCCATTGTAGGAGAAAATCACATTCGAGACAACTTTAGGAAACTGAACATACACAAGTCCATGGGACCCCACAAGATGCATCCAAAGGTCCAAAGGAAATTGGCTGATGTAGTTGCCTGCACTTGAGTTGGGGCAGTTCCCAGTATCAATACAGACTGGGAGATTAATGGATTAAGAACAGCACTGCAGAGAAGGACTTGGGCATACTGGTGGATGAAAAATTGGATGTGAGCTTACAATATGCACTTACAGCCCAGAAAGCCAACCATATCCTGGGCTATATCAAAAGAAGTGTGGCCAGCAGGTTGAGGGAGGTGATTCTTCCCCCATACTTCATTTTCATGAGACCCCACCTGGAGTACTGCATCCAGATCTGGGGTCCCTGCCCATGGCAGCAGGTTGGACCAGATGATCTTTAAAGGTCCCTTCCAACCAAAGCCATTCTCTGATTCCATGATTCTATGGTTCTATTAATACATTCATGTTGTTCAACTGTGTCCCAAAACTCAAGGGTCCTGTTATTCAAAACTGTGTATTCCCTGTTGTCAGACACTGGAATCTTATGGTTCATGGCTTAAATATTATTATGAACCTTTTGACTGTTATGGAAAAACTGTATAAAGAAGCTACAACCACCTAAGCCCACTCCTCCTTGAAGATACCTGACTGGAACTTTGGACTGTGAGTTAAGCTGCCTAGATAAGATAAAGGGGACACTATTATTCAATCATCTCAGGTCTAGGGAGAAACAAACAAGGCTGAGGGAAAAGAATGCATCCACAAGAAAGCCAAATGCAGCAGAAAACCATCCCTGGCTGGGTTGACGTGGGAGAGACCACAGCCCACAGAGGCTAGGTTTACACAGACTCTCCCCCAGCTGAGGGGGGAGGAGGAGGTCTCAGGTGTGTGGCATAACCTCTGTTCAGAGGCTCTGAACACCCATCTTCCCTTATACAAACTGGCCCAGCTGTGAAATCCCCAATCCCAGAAGGCCACATCCAAGGGACACTCACATGAGAGGCAACTGAGGGTGTATCATAATCCATCAAAGACCCCCCCGAAGTGCCCCCCAGAGATATTCCTGAAGCCTTGCACCACAGCACTGCACGTGATTGTCCTGGGGTGACTGTATGATGCTTGTATCCCCAATTGTCTGTTCTGCTTATGCCGGATATTGAATTCTGTGCCTTTAAGACTGGACAGAGAGCGAAGGGGGAGGGGGAGAAGCAGTGGCGTACAGTTCGTCTGCAGAAGCTTCACTCTACTCCCCCGCATTGCTTCTCCCTCACGGATTGTAGTTGTCTGCAGCAGGGAGAGAGCTCCTTTGCTTTTAGTTTTAGTTTTTTCTAGCTAGCTGAGACAGAAAGTTTCCCGGACTGTGACTGGTTTTTTTTCTGGAGCTGTTCAAATCTGCTCTGGACCGAAAACCCAGAATAACACCAGGAGCTCACGCCTGTAGCCCAACGAGGGGTCCCCCTGGACGCCGGCCGGAGGGAGCCATACCGACAGAAAGGACTTTGGACTCTGTCTCTCTGAATCTACCATCCCTTCACAGCAACGAGAGGTTTCATTGTTTAATATTATTCTTTTTTCATGCTTGTGAACACTTTGCTTGTTAAGTTTTTTCCACTTTTCTCCAAGGAAACCTTTCCCGAACTGGTTGGGGGAGGGGCGGCTGAAATCTGCTTATTAGAGGAGACCCCCTTAGGAGGTTTCCTCCAAAAATTTGCCCTAAATCAGGACAGTGATGCAAAGTGATGCAACAGACCCAGAGTCTGCTGCAAGAGACAGTGTCAAACTTCCGCCCCCTCTCCGGGGAAGGTACCTGAACATTCCCACCTGGCCTGAAGGTATATTAATCAATCCATTGGATTCTATGCTTTCTGGGGGACCCTCACCACCAAGACCAGCTGGAGAGGATCATCAGGATGCTGGTGGGATCCAGGAGTGGTGATATTTTCTTTAATCTATCTCTCTCACTCTTTCTGTCCCCCCAGCTATTTTCTATTTCTTTCTCTTCCTTCTCTCTCTCTCTCTCTCTCTCATATTTACTATTAAATAAAATCCATCCTATTGACTTTGGCATATGGTCTCATTTGCACCTTAATTCGGGCAGAGGCATTTCTAATAACTTTAAAAACTGGACCGTAACACCTGTTAACACCATCTCTTTTTTGCATACCAGAAAACTAATGTTAAAAGTAATGCCTCTGTGACACTTCGTATTACAAAAGGATAGCAGAGTTCTTCATGTTTTTATCTTAGGGTTTCTTTGGAATCACAATAAGGTGCAGATGATTTGAAAGCACACAAGAGATGCATTGTTCTGTTCTAATTTTTAATTTGAACCTTATGTCTTTATTGCATTTTTTTAGTCACTTTTGACATAGATTGAGCCTTAGTCTAGCTTTGCTGAACTAAATGGATTTACACTTGGAATTAATTTAGCTCATTATGGTAACATCTATCCAGATGTTTTCAATATTTTCTTCATTTTAAAAGAGTGAAATATTACTCCCATTAATAATACTCCCTCGGGGAAAGGGAGATGAAAAAAATACAGAAAGATAAATAAGGGAGAGAAAAATACAGAGAGATAAAAGCACAAACAACAAACTCTCCAATAACTATGATGGAGCCCATGCAGGAGCAAGTTTTATGGCAGGACCTGTGGCCCTTCAGGGGACTCACACTGGAGCAGTCCATTCCTGAAGGACTGCACCCCATGGAAAAGACCCACGAAGAGAAGTTAGTGGAAGACTGTCTCTTGTGGAAGGCACCCCATGATGGAGCAGGGGAAAAGTGGGAGTAGGAAGGAGCTGCAAAAACATGTGATGAACTGACTGTGATCCTTGTTCCCTCTCTCCCTCTGTCACTTAGTAGGAGAAGGTAGAGAAATCAGGAGTGACTGTGAGCCTGTGAAGAAAAGAGGGGGTGGGGGGGAAAGTGTTTTAAGACTTGTTCTTATTTCTCATTACCTTACTCTGACTTCTGATTGGCAATAAACTAATTTCCTTGAGTTCACTGTTTGCCCCTGATGGTAATTTCTCAGTCATCTCCCTGTCCTTATCTCACCCTATGAGCCTTTAGTTATATTTTCTCTACCTCATCCTGCTGAGGAGGGGGGGTGATGGAGAGGCATAATAGGCACCTGCCATTCAGCCAATGCTAGCCCACTACAGGTTGCCTGTTGGGATGGCAGAGTCCACCTTGGGAACTACCACAGAGCCGAGGGGTCCCAAAACAGCAGAGTCAGGCTGGGGGGACTGCTCTGAAGTTTGAAATACCCCTAAGAATTGAATGGTTTCTCCCTAAGCGATCTCACCTTGATATGTTAATCCTCCTGTGATCATTGGCCTTGACCTGTTCCCTCACTCCACCCCACAGTGGCCACTGTATCCCCCGCCCTCTCTCCGCCCCCGTGACCCCTGACCATTGGTGAGTGTCCCTATAACAAGGGACGCTCAGGGTCATTCGATCTCTTTCGCCTATGGAGCCCTCTGGAATAAATGTTTCTGGAACTCTACGCGTCTGAGCCTCTGCAGTTCTGAATCCTTGGTAACGCCCGAGCTATCCAGCAAGTGGGTGAGTGTAGAGGGTTCCCTGCGAGAGAGGGGCCAGAGTAACAACACACACCAATGTTGTTATCAATCGTTCTCCCTTTATTGCTAAAAATAACACACTTTTATATGTTTACTAGACTATCACGCAGCAAGGGCATCTCTCAATTGGTTCATAGCTCAAATGCACGCGCCTACAGCTAAGCCTAATTGGTCATCACGCACAGTGCTCGTGGTAGGGTGTGCGAACATCTGTGATTCTGTTATCTGCCTCTGTAACCTGTGTTGTACATTCTTCTCATAACTCTTTCCCTGTTCAAGGACACTGAGGCCCATCTGCTTCTCCTACTCCGTGAGCTACGTGTTGGACGTGCAGGCTTGGATTGTCCAGTCCTGTCAAATAGGCCCATTCTCTAACAGAAATCCCTCTACAGGTGAGTGTGTGCAGCTGCCAGCCAGTGGCAGGGGTAGGAAAGGTCTGCTTGCACAGAACCCTGCAGTATTGGCCGGAGTGATCTCTCAGAGCCATAGAGACACTTCTGGTAAATGCAGAGGCCTCATCCACCCCACACCACCCACGGCATTAGTTGCCATGTAGCATGTTGTGCAAATATTTGATTTTTTTTTCCTGTACAGATCAAACAATCATTGGGACAAAAATGGTAACTTAAAGGAAGAGAGATTTTATTGAAATGGAATAAAAAGAACTGAAGGGCATGAAAGCAGTTGATAAATGATACTGCATTTCACTGTCTTGGAAATGGCTGGATGTTTCTGGGATGCCTTGCCTGTTTCCTAAAGAATGAGATACATGTGTGTTGCTTAATCTAGCCTCATATCCAGGTGGCAGTGATAACAAGGTTATGTCTATTCTAAAAGGTTTCTTAAAATTTGCCAATTGGGCAACATCAGAGGTTCTAGGGAGAGCCCCAGTATAGGTGAGATGGTTTTATTTATCACTGATATTTAATAATGCATTATACAATCTTCTTTAGCTTGCTTGCTGTAAAGGTCCTACTAAGCCCATATAAGTTCTTTAAAAACAATCGGTTCTGCTTAGTGATTACAACTTTGGTCTTTTTTTTTTTTTTTTGTGAGTATTGATTATTTTTTAAAAATATCATTGTCCTGGGTTGGCCATATGACTTTTTTGTATCCCCAATCGCCCCTCCTGCTTATGCTGGATATTAAGCTCTACAGCTTTAAGTTAGGCCCAGAGAGACAGAGAGAGTGAAAGCGGAGGAAAAAAACATGCGCTGTTTGTCTGCAGGAGTTATACCTTCACCTTACTCCCCCTCAATATCCTTGGAGAAGCTGCATTCCAGCAGGACAGAGATATCTCGCTCTCACTCTCTGGTGTGCTTAGAAAAATCACACAGTGGAGGGTTTCCTCGGATCTTTCTCGGCTTTTTGCAGGGAGAGACTTTGTTTCTTTTGCTGGGTATTTTTTCCTTTTTTCCTCCTCCTGGGACTGGCTGGCATCGCGTGGGCCCGGGACACCAGGGAAATCCCCGGGGGGGGCCCCCCTGACTTCTACAGCCGGGCCCGGCAATCGGCCCCCCCGCTGGAGAACTGAACCAGACTCAGACGGACTCTGAATCTACCATCTCTTCAGAGGAAGGAGAGGTTTCATTGTTTTCATATTATCCAAATTTTCTATGCTTGTGAATATTCTATTTGTTAAATAAATAGTTTTTTCCACTTTTCTCTAAGGAAATTTTTTCCCAAACCTGCTGGGGGAGGGGTGGTTGGAATCGGCTTTTCCTAGAGGAGACCCCCCCAGAGGTTTCCCCCTAAATATTGCCCTAAACGAGGACAATCATTTAAACAATACTAGAATTAAAATACTAGGGCACTAAACCCACATTTTTTAGTGTTCAAGCCACTCATTAAATCATTTTTATTTCAGTTAATAAAATAGCCATGTTTCGATTGCATGTTTTTTATGAAATACCATCAAATTCTTACCAGCAATGAAACGTCATGGCAAAGAGTTCCATGGCTGAATTGTGAATTTTCTGCAAAATATATACATATTTTGAGAGTTTTAAATTCAGAAGTTCTAAATGTGTCTCAAATTTTCACTTTCCAAATGAATCAGATCTCTTATTGTTCTTATACTTCCTATACTAGGAACAAGATTAATGCTGTTTGTATAGCTTTATTTTAGATCTTATTTTCTTTGACATTCTCTGGATGCCAAGAATATGTGATTAAGCTTAAATAGACTCAGAATCATAGAATATCCTGAGTTGGAAGGAACCCGCAAGGATCATTGAGTCCAACTCCTGACCCCTCACAGGACACACCCAAGAATCCGACCATGTGCCTGAGAGCATTGTCCAAACACTTCTTGAACTCTGACAGCCTTGGGGCTGTGACTGCTGCCTAGGGGAACCCGTTCCAGTGCCCAACCACCCTCTGGGTGAAGAACCTTTTCCTAATATCCAACCTAAACCTCCCCTGTCACAGCTTAATTCCATTCCTTTGGGTCCTGTCACTGATCACCAGAGAAGAGATTGGTGCTGCCCCTCTGCTTCCCCTCATGAGGAAGGTGTAGAGTGTATTGAGGTCCCCCTCAGTCTCCTCTTCTCCAGGCTGAACAAGCCAAGAGAGCTCATCCACTCCTAGTATGGCTTCCCCTCTAGGCCCTTCACCATCTTTGTAGCCCTCCCTTGGATGCTCTCTAACAGCTTTAGATCTTTCTTATATTGTGGTGACCAAAACTGCACACAGGACTTGAGGTAAGGCTGCCCCAGTGCAGAGCAGAGCAGAACAATCACCTCCCTTGACAAGCTGGTGATGCTGTGCCTGATGCCCTCCAGAACACAGCTGGCCCTTCTGGCTGCCAGGGCACTGCTAACTTATCTTCAGCTTGCCATCAACCAGGACCCCTAGGTCCCTTTCCATGGCACTGCTCTCCAGAGCCCTGTTCCCCAGTCTGTCCATACATCCAGGATTGCCCTGTCCCAGGTGCAGAATTTGGCACTCGTCTTTGTTAAACTTCATATGGTTGGTGATTGCCCAGCCCTCTAATTCATCAAGGTCTCTTTGTAGGGCCTCTGCCTTTGAAGGACTCAACAGCTTCTCCCAGTTTAGTGTCATCGGCAAACTTACTTAGTATACCTTTAAGTCCTGCATCCAAGGCATTTATGAAGATGTGAAAGAGCACAGGGCCTAAAATGGAGCCCTGCGGAATCCCCTTACTGACCAGTCGGCAGCCTGATGTTACCTCATTCACTAGAACTCCTTGTGCCCAACCCATGAACCACTTGCTCACCCAGCGCATATGTTTGTCCAGTTGAATGCTGGATATTTTGTCCAGAACAATACTGTGGAAGACTGCATCATAAGTTTTACTGAAATCCAAAAGGATTACATCAGCTATCTTCCCTTGATCAACGAGGTGGGTTACCTTGTCATGGAAGGAAATTAACTTTGACAAGTAGGACTTTCTCCTCATGAAGCTGTGCTGGCTGTAACCAGTGACTGCATTGTCTTTCAGGTGTTTTTCAATAACTCCCAGAATAATCTTCTCCATAATTTTACCAGTCACTGAAGTGACACTGATAGGCCTTTAGTTTCCAGGGTTATCCTTCTTTCCCTTCTTGAAAATTAGGATATTTGCCAGCTTCCAAACAACTGGGACCTCTCCAGATTCCCAAGACCATGCAAAAAGCATTGAGAGAGGCCTCAAAATGACATCAGCCAGCTCTGAGTATTCTCGGATGAGTCCCATAAGGTCCCATAGACTTAGAGGGATCCAGCTGGAGTAGCAGATCCCACTCAAGTTCGGGTCGACTGGGAATTTATCATTCTCAAAGCCAGGGTCCTCCAGCTCAGGGCACTGGGACCCCCTTGGTATGTCATCAGGGTTGAAGACAAAGGCAAAGAAAGCTTTAAACACCTCTGCCTTGTCCATGTCCCTGTTTGTGAGGTGACCATCCTCATCCTGTAATGGGTCAATGTTATTTTTTCACTGCCTTTTGTTATTGTCTTTAAAAAAAACCTTTTTATTTTCCCCCACAGTACTGGCAGCTTCAACTCCAGTTGAGTTTTGGCTGCATTAATTTTCTCCCTCCAGTGACAAGCAGTATCTCTGTATTCTTCCCATGTCACCTGACCTTGCTTCCACTGGGCATATACCTTCCTTTTTTGCCTTAGCTCCAAAAGAAGATCCTTGTTCTTTCAAGCCAGCCTTCTGCCTCGCCTGCCTGATTGGTGACATTTTGGAATTGCCTGCTCCTGTGCCCTTAGAAGCTGGTACTTAAAAAGTGATGAGCACTGTTGGATCCCAGCGCCTGCAGAAACATTTTCCCAGGGAACCTTGCTCACTAGTTTCCTGAGCAGCCTGAAGTTTGCTCTCCTTATGTCCAGGGTTGCAGTTTTGCTGGCACTTTTCCTTCTGTCAACACAGATTTGAAACTTGATTGCTTCATGGTCACTGTGGCCAAGACAGTCACCAATCTCCACTTCACTCACAAGACCCTCTCTGTTGACTAGCAGATCAAGGAGGGCACCTTTCTGAGTCGGTTTATTTAGGACCTGTACCATGAAGTTGTCATCCAAGTGCTTTATGAATCTTCTGTACCTGTTTATGTCACTGTGTGGTGTTCCCAGTTAACATCCAGCAAGATGAAGTCCCCCATAAGGACAATGGCAGTTGATTTGCAGATGTCCCTTAGTTCCTTGAAGAATAATTAATTTGTGTCATCATCCTGGCTAGGTCTATAGTGGACTCCTACAGTAACATCCGCATTTATTTGTTTCCCCCTTGATTCTTACCCAGAGGCTCTCAACTGTGCCATTGACAACTGTGAGCTCCACACATTCTAGCCCTTTCATTACATACAGCACCACACTTCTACCTCACCTGCCCTGCCTATCCATCCTGAAGAGCCTGTAACCATCCATCATGGCACTCCAGTCACAGGACTCATCCCACCATGTTTCACTTATACCAGTGATGTCATGTCTCTGGGACTCAGCCAAAGCTTTGAGTTCCTCTTGTTCTTCCTGCTTCATGTGTTGGTATAGAAACATTTCAGGTGTGGTTCATTGTAACTGACACCTCATGGAGCAGATTGAGGGATCTCACTAGTGCTCATTTCCTCAAGGTTTGGCACACTATCCTATCGCTCACCACTGACGAGCATGGTTTTGTCCCTTTCCTCCTTCCAAGCTAGTTTAAAGCTCTGTCAATGAGCCCCACTAGCTCCTGTGCTAGAATGCTTTTTCCCCTCTGAGAAAGGTGCATCCTAAAAGGTGTCCCTAGACTAGGTGTTTAATTGACCATCCCATGGTCAAAAATCCCAAAATTATTCTGATCACACCAGCCTTGGAGACATGTGTTGATCTGATGGGTCTGCCTGTTCCTTTCAATATTATTCCTTGCTACTGAAGAATCGAGAACACTACCTGTGCTCCTGATCCTTCCACCAATCATCCCAAGGCCCTGAAATTCCTTTTGATTGCTCTCAGACCTCTTTGTTATCTTATCACTGCCGACTTGAAGAACCAATCGTGAATAATAATCATAGGGCTATACTAGACTGGGCAGTTTGCTAACAGTGTCCCTTACCTGGGGCCCAGGGAGGGAGTATGAAATGAAGAAAACACGCCACAACTCGGTAGTTATAGGGTAGGTATGTTTAATACGGCCCCGGGCGCAAGGGGATCGCTCCTCAAAGACTTGCGCACCGTTCACAGTACTCAGCTTGGCATATATACAGTAAAAAGTTACATATGCATTAGTTTACACAATAGGGCTCTACACAGTCATTGCCAGTCCCTGCTTCATGTTATAATTAGCTCAAAACTCATTAGCATTTCCAAACGCATGCACACTGTCGTGCATTGCCCCTGTGCTTCCATTTGGTGGTCGCGCCGGGGGTCTCTCAGGATGAAGTAAGTAGTCTTCCTCAGATGAACGTTTGACCTTTCTTCCTTGCGCATGCTCTCTAAGTTCTTGGCCCAAGTCCAAACCCCAGAGCTGGTTTCAGGATCAAAGACAGGATCTTTGGTCATGGTTTCTTCCCCTTATCAATGGCCCAACATCCTCCTATCAATGACCCTACATCCTCTCCCTTCTGCTTAGCAAGCAAAATAAGTGTGGAGCAAGCGATATACATTGTTTAGCAAATAGCTGCAGAATTTAACAATACCTGTAGCACCCACAAACAGCAGTTAACCCTTAAATCTTCAGCCTTCTGTATCAAGTAGACTTGTAGAATTTTTTATTTCTTTAAATTGACAGTGCTCTGCTCTACCATGCTACATTTACCACAAATATCATAGTTCTAATAAATTGAGAGCCCCAAGGCTGACTAAAATGAAATTATCTAAATAGGTCAAACCCATCTTGTCTTCACCCTTGGTACTATAATCTTTTGTATCTGAACGGATTCCCTTTGAAGTCTATTTTCTCTATTCTCGAGTTTCATTTTTGTAACGTTAAGTGCTTTTTTGTAATTTTCTTTTACCTGCTACCTATTTCAAAGGAACAATTAAAAATGTCGTAATGCCATAATTTATAAGTCTCCATGGCAGTTGTTGCTATTAAATTATCTTTTCTGAAGTATTTGTGTGTGGTGTGAGATTTAGATTCACTCTGAATCTCTCTCTTGGGATTTTTTGAAAGTTAGCCAAAATACTAAAAGTATTTCTCTATCCAAGCAGAATTCTCGTGTTTCAGTTTCCAGTTCACACATGAAGTAATGTGTTGGTATAGAAGAGAGATATTTTGTTATTTCAGTTATAGATACAATTTACAGTTGTTCTTCTGTGATGGTATCAAGGCATGTTCTGTTATGATAGTAACAATACATAAAGTGGATCACGGTGAATAGTTTTTGCCTTGAAGAGCTGCTTAAAGGTAGAAACATGGTAACATGCTCCAGTTCAAATGCCAGTAGCATACATCCTTTCATGCTCATGCAGGTGTAGTGCCATGAGACAAAAGGCATGCTTGTTTTTGTGCTCAGGAGGAAAGTCAAAATGAATCTGCAGGCACTTCTTTAAGAGGCTATTTCTAGACCATTTGAACTCTCTCAAGTAAAAGGAAGGTTATTGTCTAAGCATCAATGTTGATAGGAAAGACATGTGCTAATGTCTTTACAAACAATTTTCTGGGTGAGGGTATGGGTATTAACGTCTTTGAAATGGGTCTTAATGTCTCTACTGACTTCAAGCAGCAGGTTTGTTAGAGCCCAGACAGCTTGACTCCTGAAACAAAGTGGGTCTGCACAAGTCGGAACTCCTGAACTTTGGGGCAAAATGACAGGTTAAAGGGGGGATATGTGGAAGGCAGTTCGGGAAGACTGTACCTTCCTTGTACCTCAGCCAGTGGGGAAAGGAAGAGGGCAGTGTGTGGCCAGGAGTTTAGGATAAAAGGAGGCTGCGCCCTCCAAAACCTCAAGAGAGGAAACCTCATGGGCATATGCCCCAGTGGGCTCTCTCCCTTTATTCGAATAAAGTTGCAGGACTCCTCTGTCTCCTTTTGGATATAAACCTCTGGTGTCGAGAATAGTTTTCCAAACAATGTACACAATAGCTCCACATTGGCAGACAGCACTGGTTTTTGTGTCTGCAATACAGGACACTAGCACTGGTAGGGTAGGGTGCTTTTGAACCTGGGAAGTGGTGTGTCTTATTCATCTCTTGCTGGTGTGTTGTGACCCCTTCAGGCTGCTGGCTGGCTAGGCTTTTCAGAAGGCTTCATGTAGCGGTGGTTCAAGCTCAGAGAATGACATATCCCCTGAAGAATTTCTGGGGGCCTAGAAAGTGAGGCCCCTCTGAAGGTAGAGTTAAGTTTGGCCTTGGAAAGGGAGTCGAACTCCCCCCGCCTGCCTCCCAGTTAACAATAGTATCTTGTGTCTCACTCTTTCCTCCCTTCCTCCTTCCTGACTGCACCCTGACCTTCCGACCCTTCCCTGTTTCCTCCCTTGTAGTGTTATGAGATAAGTTGTAACCCTCAGAATAAAAGTCTGAATGTTGGGCTATTCCGGGGTCTTTTGCCCCTGAGCCCAAGCAGAGCAGACTCTCGTGTCTTGTGTCTGATTTGGGCTCCAGGCAAAGGAACACTCTCTCTCTCAGCAGCTCTCCGGCTTTTAGGACAGCGGCCACCATCCCAGGGAAGCCCGGCTCGCGGCGAGGGGAAAAGAAGTCCCTAGCTGAAGTTAACTTGACAAAAAGGAAACTCTCAGAACAAGCCGCCGAGCCGCCGGCCGTCCCTGTGGTCAGCTGTCCAGCCCACGCCACCGGCCGCAGCTTCACAGTACTCTAACACAGGTTAGTGAAAAGGGTGATTGATTACCATGTCTATTCATCATTCACTAGAATAGAGTGTGTAGGAGCTTTTGTACCAGTGTTTCAGCCTTAGTGCCACCTGCAACCTCTAGCTCAGGATCATCATGGAGGGGAGCCATGCAGGGGACCATATAAGGGTTCAATCTCCAGCAATCCTGAGGCTACAGATGGAGAAGGGGCTGTCTTCAAAAAGCAGTGTGGCTTATGGGGATAAAACAATCACTCACGACTAGAGCTTCCAGTGATTCCAAATCGAAACCGTGATGTTGCAGGCATAACAGGAGAGGAAAAGGCAGGAAAAGAAAGTTAACGGAGCCGGTGGGGCAACAGGGCTGGGGTTGGCCGAGGCAAGGGAACAGAGTAGTGACATACCCAGCTGCCTGTGCACACCACCCCAGGTCCCCTGAATGAGTCCCCACGGCAGGGACACTTGCCACCAGCTGTCGGGAACGACGGGAGACAAGCATACGACCCCGGTGATGATCAGCAAGTCTCAGTTTAATTCAACAACTCTGTTCTTTATATAGATACAATAATGAGGCTCATACATATTGCAAGGCTAAGCTCATCATTGGTCTCTTAGCTAAAAGTCATCTCCGCCTATTCGTATGTTATTGCAGTCTGCCGGTGTCGAGTTCTCTCATTCTTGCCCACATCCTGTTTTCACTCTGTGCAAGGATGCCGTGTCCTTGCACTTATCGCTTAACTAGCTGAATTCCATTACGGCCGTGCTCTGCTAGCCAGCTTCCCACACAACTCTCCACACTTCCCCCGTTTTCTTTTTGCAGTACCCAAGCTTGATTGATGGTCTTTCTTACCCTTTGTTGCACACATTGGATAATGCAGGGTATTGCTATGACCATAGCTACAAGTACAATGAAAAATAGCAAAGCTCCTTTTACTATATCTTGAAGCCACCCAGTAAGTCCTAACCCTTTCAACCATCCGCTTAACCCTAAACCGTCTGTTACTTGCAGTTGCCGAGTAAGCTGAGTTAGGGTTCTAAGTGGTTAAGCTTAAGCAAAATTCTTGTCTGTTAGTAAGATTGGTAATAGTGAACTATATGTTTGGCCGGGAGTCTACTCCTAAGTGGAGTGAGTCTCTGATAACCCACACACAGAGTAACATGCATGTAAATAATCCAATCACTGGCTGACAATGAGTATTGATAATGCCTTGTGTAGAAGGCATTTTGCTGCCCAATATGTGTTCTCCTCTATACTTTCAGGCAATCTGCTCCCAGGCCTTAGTTGAGTTTGAATTGCCCTGGGGGCAGTCCAACTAAGATACTTACCACTACAACTAATACAACAAAGCCACTCGTTATCTAATACTAAGGTGTGTCTTCTGAATAGCTCTCCACAGCCACCACACTGAATTGTTAGCACGGCAACGACTTCACACTGTCCATAGATGGTTTTTCTCTGTGCTGTAACACTGACTGATAACACCCCTGGCCCCAGCCCTTGGTTCTGGACGATCCTTTGGATAATCTGTTTGGCACTTAAGGACCACGGCCCGAGCAGTTCTATCAGTCAACCGGTGACCTGTCCGAGTGCTTGCTTGCTACAAATATAAAGGCAACATTGAAGTAAGACAATACATGTGGTAAAGTAATAAACTTATATGAAACAGAAATAAACAAGGTAATACACATAATCATTAGAACATTAGAGAAAAAATAGTGATTTAGAATGATACATCATCAATTCCCTAAATATTGTGCCATCACACAGAGTCTGCAATAGCTGGTAAGCCCTGTTTCACACTGAAGACTTGGAGAACCTTTCCCGGGCAAGGTTTCCAAGTTTACCTTGAAAGGGGGTCCAGCTGTTATAAGTCCAAATTGGCAAGTCAAAGTGACCTGAGTACAGTTTTGGTGCAGAAACACCTGGGCCTGTTGGCATGCGGCCAACCAGTTACAGCCAGGGCTTGGCCAGAGCCAAGGCTTTAACTGGAAGGGTCTCCCTAACATCTTGCAAGAAAGCTTCTATTAACAGTAGTTGGGAAAGTTTCCTAAAATCATACAGGTCTTGTAGATAGTTACACAAAAGTATGGGAAAATTTATCAACGGTATCATGATTAAACTGTAAACGACTAAAAGAATGCATATATATAACCTTAAAGAATACCTTATGGATAATGCACATTATAAAAAGTGAATTCACGCTATAACATTAACAACATATTTAAAATCACTATTACATCATTAGTAACTGTGTGAGAGAATTCTGCGAGCACTGCTGCGAGCTTCGAGAGAGTACACAGAGAGCCTTATCTCTCTTTCGCTGTCTGAGCTCAGAGTACAGTCCAAGAAGGAATTCCGGGGGAGTAGAGAGAAACTCTTGCAGACAAAGTGCGGGCATCTTCTCCCCCCTCTTCACTCTCTCCCTCTCTCTCAGCCTAGCTCAAAGTCACAGAAGTTATATCCAGTATAAGCAGAACAGACAATTGGGGATACAAACATCATAAAGTCACCCTAGAACACTGTCCCAAGAAGTTCAGATAACTTCCTACACATCAATGCATATATAACATTATAGCAGAATAAAAGTAAAAAAGAAAACACTAAACAGCTTACAATTAATAACAGCGATAATTTGGAATTATTACTCATTTTTATGTGTTACAATTCTTCATCATAATTGTTTCAGTCGGTTTCACCTTTCTTATCCACTAAGGGTTTAATAGCCCCACTAACCGCAGCGGCTACATAGGCTGCTTTGACCTGTTGATCCATTCTATCAGTTAATTAAATCATATTAATTACTGTCACTGTTTTAAGTAATGTTCTGAGAATTTGCTGCGTTTTTTCCATTTGCATTATCAAAGGTCAAAATTCAGAACATCTGGTCTTTCATTCCCATGTCAAAGTCTGGATGGGTCTTAATGGTCTGATGCAATCGATCAGTGAAGACAGAATACCTTTTGTTGGGCCCTTGCTGTACCTGCAAAAAGGCTTGCGGTCGGCCAGGCTCAGGCAGGGCACAGAGGGCAGGAAGGGCCAACTCCTGGGATTTTTGTAGCACCTGCAAGGCACTTTGCATTTGCATGTGAGTATACAGGTAGCTAAAATGCTACAGTAGCTCCCGGGATTAAGCCCCAGTCCCAGGTCCATTTTAAAAGATTCTTAAGTATAGAATCATCACATTTCAGTCCTCTCACAGAGAGTATATGTTGGAGGAGATTTAGGACTGCTGCTGGCGTTTTGTCCACCCCCATCTCCTCCCTGGCCACTCACCTGGATCAGGACGAACTCCTTTCACAATCCCTTGTTCATCAGCAACATGTACGCCGAATGCCGTACACATCTCCTTTCTTCCGCTTTTTCTTGCGAGGCATCCTGCCAGGGCAGCAGTGATAACGACCAACTTTCCAACTTCTCTCACTTCTCACTTCTCGCCTTCACTGAATATCTGCATTCTGCTGCGTCTGAGGGTTCCCGAGCTGCTTTTGACTCCTTCCCCCCAGTCATGGTAGTATCCCACAGCTTATCAGCAACTTCTCTCCATTCTTCCGGAATAAATATTAGTGACAATTCGCCGCAGTGCCCGTGCTTCCAAGCCCAGGACACCAGTCGCTGGCTTTTGAGCACCTTTACCTCACTCCCTCTCTTAGAGAGGATAGTAGTGAGGAGTCGGACCGCCGCTTCAGATTCCATGGCAGGTCTTACCTCAGGCCAACGGCTTCCCGCTCCAGCTCCCGCGTCCGGAGCCAAACCGCTTTGCCTCCCCATCTCCCGGCTCCCGCAATCAAATCAATCTGATTATTTTGGAGACTTCAGCATTTAAGCTCACTCAGCATTTAAGCTCACTCAGCATTTAAGCTCTGCATTTAAGCGTTGGGGTCCCTTAAATAAATCATATGCTGCTTGCCTTTTCATTTCCTTATTCGTCAGCGCTGTTGCAGCCCCACAAGGTCTCGGCAGCACGTATCGACCGGGCCCTTCTATAAGGTCGCCCGGAGCGCGGAGCTCTCACATTAGCATCTTGAGCTCTTATTCGCCATCCTTGCTGCGTAGGATCCGAACCCTTCGTCGTCTCGACCGTGGTGATCACGTCGGGGTCACCATTTGTCGGGAACGACGGGAGACAAGCACACGACCCCGGTGATGATCAGCAAGTCTCAGTTTAATTCAACAACTCTGTTCTTTATATAGATACAATAATGAGGCTCATACATATTGCAAGGCTAAGCTCATCATTGGTCTCTTAGCTAAAAGTCATCTCCGCCTATTCGTATGTTATTGCAGTCTGCCGGTGTCGAGTTCTCTCATTCTTGCCCACATCCTTTTTTCACTCTGTGCAAGGATGCCGTGTCCTTGCACTTATCGCTTAACTAGCTGAATTCCATTACGGCCATGCTCTGCTAGCCAGCTTCCCACACAACTCTCCACAACCAGCCACCTCGCCGGGGGAAGAAACCATCACCACCCTCAGCAGCACACGCAGGCACCTGGCACATCCCACTCCTATCTCATTGAGCCACACCTGAGATGCAAAAGAGGGCCCCGACATCTCTGCGTATACACCTCGGCCATTCCACTCAGCCTCGCTGAATTGTGCCAGGGCCCATGTGTGGAGGTGTCATTATGCCTTATGGCTGAAGCTGATGCCAGTAGCAGCTTTCTTTTCCCTCCTCCCTGCAAGCTGCTGATCTGCAGCTTCAATTTAACCCCCAACAGACTAGCATTTGTCTCTCAACAAACACTTTTCTCCGGGATTGATTGTTGCCCTTTTCGTCCCGAACACCACCTGACCGCTTGCCTGCTTGCCCTGCAGGGAACCCAGGTGGCAGCCTGCCTGCCCACCCCTCCCGGGCCATTGTTACAGTCGGCCTTGTGGCGTGGCGGGGCTGAGTCGGGCCAGGCCACAGAGCTCTTTCTGTGCGGCTGAGGAACACTGCTCACTCCTGCGAGGTTACCAGTCTGGTGATCTCCCTCGTCACGTGGTGAGGGTCACGCTCTTGCCCTGCGCAGAACCAGTTATCATTCCTGTGCCTGATGGGGAGAGTATTAGAGATTTGCTTGCTTTCTTCCCTGGTAGGAGCCTTTCGTCGTCTAGTTATCCTCCCTATGTGAGGGTGAAACGGCAGGGGCAGGATTGGCTAATATTGAGCAATCTTGACGCGCTACAATCCTGTCTGCGCAGGCAGTTCAGAGGACATCTTAGTTGGGCCTCTGGCTGCCGGGGTCCTGGTGTGACCTCTGTGAGGCGAAACTAGATGTAAGTCAAGTGGGAGTTAGTGGGCGGTTGGTCTTTGATGGATGTTTGGCTGCTAAGGTGAAGGTGGCGTGGAGCGGCAGATTTATGAGCTTGGAGGAGAGTGAGACTGAGCAGCTGGAGCAGCAGCAGCGGGTGAGAGCGACTTGAGCATCATGGTGAGAGGGAAGATAGCTCCTATGTGTGGGCCGATTGAGGAAATCGGGCTGCAGGACTGGGTCTTTGGAAATGTAACCTCTCCACTGGAAAGAGCTGAATGGGTGAGAGGTACTTATGGATCTCACGTGGCTCTGTGTTTACAAGCCGGGGATAGGGGCCCTCTTTGCTCCTCTGCTCTCTTGTGACTTAAGGCTGAAGATGTGACTTATTAGGGATGAGGGGGTGTCTGGAGCAGAGCGTAAGCCAAAAAAACCAATACACCCAACACCCCTTTCTCCCCCAGCAAAAAGTGTTATAGCTGGTCTCTGTTACTAGTACTTGCTGGAGAAATACTGTTCTGTTTTCAATCTCACAACGACTTTATACTAGTATGTTTTTATGTCACAATGGTTATTTTCAAATCTGGTTCTTTTTCAGTCACAGGCAGTCAAAATTGCTGCAGTTTATGGTCTATATCAGGTTTAAGATGCACTTTTCTAAATATAAATGTGCATACGTGTATATATGGGTATTCACACCCCATATAGCCAAGAAAGAATAGAACATGTAATGATTTTAATCAGCTGTTATCTTAAATATATTTTAAAAGCTTTACCAAATGCTTTGATTTATGAGATATTTGGCTTCAGGTGACTTTTTAAATAGATTTCGTAGCATAGACACAAGCTATTGCACCTGGCATAACTTACTGTAAATCAGCTTCTTGTAATACAGACAGAAATAGAGAATAATGAAGCTTAATGGGTGTAATTTCTACTAATGACATAAGCTGTTTGGAAATCTCTAGTTTAAATAGCAGTGAGATGAGTATTTTATGAGCTCACATCCTTTGCTGTAAAGATATGCTGAACTCTGTGTTTAGGTCTTAATTACAACTTGCAACACCAGGATTGGCTGAGTCCACTTTTAATATACTTGCCAAATATGAGATATATGGGGCATCCTAGGACTACATTTGTACTGATATAAAAAGTCCATTTTATATGTGCCATTAACACATATGTTTCTGATTTTACTTGCACATCTGTTATTTCTGTTTGTTTAAGAACCTGAAAAGAAATGTGTAGCTGTTGGGTGGTTTGTGGACCTTGTTTTGGGGGGGTTTTGTTGTTGTTTTTCCCCTTTTGTGCATATTTTTTTCCATAGAGGTTAGAATATTGAATCAAAATATTTTAAAATACTTGTACTGTTTGTAGGATTCCATGGGTGCAGTCATCAAGCACTGTACTTGAAAGTGGCTTTGGAAGGTTGTGGGCAAATAGCTAGTCCACTCAATGTAGATCCTTATTTTTAAATATCTTAACAAACCCTGAAGGCTTTTATTTGTTGCCTGATGGGCTTGAAAAATCAGAACAAATTTTCCTTACTAGTTGCTGGAAGTATGGACAAATAATCCTTGCATGTGATTTCATGATATAAGGAAAATTAAAAGATTATCTGTGATGATCTGCTCTTATGGTGTTTGAAGGCTGCAATCTCTAGCTGCAAATCAAGAGCAGAATGAAATGTTCACCAGTTTCTTTTGCATTAAAAAGTTTATAAATTAAATTATCAACATAATTTGCTAGCTACACTATTCCAAGTTGTTGCCATTGGGACTCATCTATGTAGTTATTATGCTCACAAATTTAAATTCTACACAAAGATCCTAATACTACCCAAGGCCATGTTTAGACTGTTCAGCAGAGGCATTAAAGACAGTTCATAGAATCATCAAGGTTGGAAGAGACCTTTAAGACCATCAAGTCCAACCATCAACCCAGCACTACCCTTAAACCACATCACCCAGTGCCAGATCCAGATGTCTCTTGAACACATCCAGGGATGGTGACTCTACCACCTTCCTGGGCAACTTGTTCCCATGACTGACCAGTGAATTTTTTTTTTCTAATATCTAATCTGACTCTCCCCTGTCTCAGCTTAAGGCCATTTCCTCTTGTCTTCTCACTGCAGGCACAGTAGAAGACAGCAGCCCCCACCTCACTACAACCTCCTTTCAGGTAGTTCTAGAGAGCAATGAGGTCTCCCTGAGCCTCCTCTTCTCTAAACAAACCCAACTCCCTCAGCCATTCCTCATAGGACATGTTTTCCAGATCCTTCATGAGCCTTGTTGCCCTTGTTTGGACACACTCCAGCACCTCAGTGTCCTTTTTAAAGTGAAGGGCCCAAAAGTGAATGCAGTACTCAAGGTGCTGCCTCACCAGTGCCAAGTACAGGGGGATAATCACTTCCCTGGTCCTGCCAGCTACACTATTCTTGATACATGCCAAGATGCCATTGGCTTTCTTGGCCATCTGGGCACACGCTAGCTCACGTTCAGCTGGCTGTCGACCAGCACTCCCTAGTCCCTTTCTACCAAACAGCCCTCAGGCAACTCTTCCCCCAGCCTGTAGTGCTGCATGGGTTTGCTGTGACCCAATTGCAGGACCTGGAACTTTGCCTTATTGAACTTTATGCAGTTGTCCTTAGCCCATTAAATAAGTCTGTCCATACTCTCTGTAGAGCCTTCCTATCCTTGAGCAGATCAACACTCCCACCTAACTTGGTGTCATCTGCAAATTTACTGAGGGCACACTAAATCCCCTTGTCCAGATCATCAATAAAGAGATTAAACAGGACCGGCCCCAAAACTGAGCCCCGGGGAACACAACTGGCAACTGGATTTAGCTCAATTCTCCACAAATCTCTGGGCCTAGCCATCCAGCCAGTTTTTTACCCATCAAAGAGTCCACCCATCTAAGCTGCAAGCAGCCAGTTTTTCTAGGAGGATGCTGTGGGAGATGGTGTCAAACGCTTTACTGAAGTCTAGATAGACAACATTCACAGCCTTTCCCTCATCTACTAAGCTGGTCACTTTGTCCTAGAGGGTGTACTAGTTTGACAGCAAACCAGTGGGAGATTCCAAGTCAGAACTACAATTTAATAGGAAAATTAAAATAAAGGCAATAGTACAGAAACACCAGTTTAAACTGACAGTCAGAATATGACCTGACACCCTGTCGGTCAGGGTGGTGGTAGCAGTCCAATTAAATGGTGGCTACAGTCCTGTTGGAGTGACGGATGTCGTTGTGTCAAAGCGGTGATCCTGTAGAAAGATCTGGTCCTTTTCCAGTGGTGGTTGTTAATCTCTTGTCCTCTGGGAATCCAGTGGTAGATCCTGCTCCTTCCAAGCCTCAGATTATCCACAGGTAGGAATGCTTGGTTCCTCCCCCTGGGCAGATCATCTCACAATGGGGTGATGTAATTTTGAGTCATGCAGTGAGACCTTGATGGCCCATTAGTGGAGATAGCCCCCTGGAGGAACTTATGAGGGCTGACTCATGGAGAAGATAAAGAACACTGCCCCACACCTGTTTTAACAGCTTATGAATATGCTAATGGAATGCATACTTTTGGTTACATCTTACACTGTAACCTTAGACAGAAGGATATCAGGTTGGTGACGTAGGTAGGACCTGCCTTTTGGAAATTCATTTTGGCTGGGCTTGATTCCCTGTTTGTCCTGCATGTGCCATACAATGGCACTCAGGATGATCTCTTCCATAACTTTGCCCAGAACTGAGGTTAGGCTGACTAGCCTGTAGTTCCCAGGATCATCCTTCTAACCCTTCTTGTAGATGGGTGTTACATTTGCTAATTTCCAGTCAGTTGGAATTTCTCCAGTTAACCAGGATTGCTGGTAGATGATTGAGAGTGGTTTGGCAAGTTCCTTTCCCAGTTCCCTTATTACTCTTGGGTGGATCCCGTCTGGGCCCATAGACTTGTGAGTGTCTAATTGGCATAGCAGGTCACTAACCATCTACTCCTGAATTGTGGGGACTTCACTCATCTCCCCATCACCAACTTCCAGCTCTGGGAGCTGAGTATCCTGAGGGCAACTGGTCTTGATATTGAAGACTGAGGCAAAGAAGGTATTAAGTACCTCTGTCTTTTCTTCATCCCCTGACACTACACTACTCTGCATTCAACAAATGATGGAGACACTCCTTGACCCTCCTTTTGCTGCCAAGGGATGTATAGAATTTTTTTTAGTTTTCTTTAACTTTAGTGGCCAAATCAAGTTCTAGTTGGGCTTTGGCCCTTCTAATCTTCTCCCTACATGACCTCATGACATCTTTATAGTCCTCCCAAGTTACTTGACCCTCCTTCCAGAGACAATACATTATCTGTTTTTTCTTAAGTTCCAGACTAAGTTCTCTGTTCAATCAGGTTGGTCTTTTTCCCTGATGGGTCTCTTTCACTGTCTTTTTACACATGGGAACAGCCTGTTCCTGAATATGTATCAATTCCTTTTTAAAGTACATCCAGCCTTCCTGGACTCCTTTGCCCTTCAGGACTGATTCCCAAGGGACTCTGTCAATCGACCTCCTAAACAGGCCAAAGTCTGCCCGCAGGAAGTCAGAGGTGGAAGTTGTGCTGGTGCTCCTCTTTACTTCACCCACTGTTGAAAACTAACATTTTATGGTCACTATTCCCAAGATGGCCACTGACCACTACATCACCCACTAGTCCTTCTCTTTTCACAAACAGGTCCAGCAGGCCACCTCCTCTGGTAGGTTCATTTACCAGTTGTGTTAGGAAGTTGTCTTCCACACACCCCAGGAACCTCCTAGACTGCTTCCTCTCTGCTGTGTTGTATTTCCAGCAGATGTCTGGCAAGATGAAGTTGCCCATGAATACAAGGGCTGGTGACCGTGAGACTTCTGCCAGCTGCTTGTAGAATGCCTTATCTGCCTGTTCGTCCTGGTTGGGTGATCTGTAACAGACTCCAACCATAATGTCCACCCTTCTGACCTTCCCCCAGTCTTTACCCAGAAATACTGAACCTTGTCATCTTCATTATCGTCAGTTTCAATACAATCAAAACACTGTAATATACAGAGCTACCCCACCACCTCTCCTGTTGGGGAAGATGAAATAGGAAAGCCTTATAGATATGATTGCCTTGCAAAAGATGCTGGAAATATGGAAAGTATAATTGAAATTGAGATGAAGACAAGGTTTGAGTTAAAGAGTAACTAAGAAACAATGGTATAGCTGGCTGAAGGTAATCCTCCTTCTTGATAGAACAATACCCTCTGCCTAGGCAGGTCCAAAGGTCAGAACAAACCATACCTGCCTGGTAGGAGATTCCCAAAAGCAGTTTTTTTAAGGTTTAAAATATAACCCCATATGGTAATGTGATGATTCTTATAGGTTGCATGCAAATATTGTAGAGTTTGTAGCTTGTTTCAGATTGGTTAAAGAGAATTAGAATATTCAACAGAGAAGATGATTTATTGTACTGTAAACGGCAAATCGCTCTTTTTGCTCTCTCCTTTTGCCTCTTTCTCTCTCTTTCTCTGGCCTGCTTTGAGCTGCGTCTTGCAGCCCAGCAAGCCTCTCACACCCATGCTCTTTCAGAATAAACTCCATGCTCTAAATCCATCTTTAGAGATCTCTCGTTTCTATTTTACCCCTATAACCAAATTCCACAGAGTTAAATCCTACACTCTCCTGCTTGTCTCTTTAGAAGAGCTTATAGCCATCCATTGTAGCATTCAGATCATGTGAGTCATCCCACCATGTTTCTGTGATAGAGACTACATCACAACTTTCCCATTGTAGGATGACTTCCAGTTCCTCCTGCTCATTGCCCATACTGCACGAATTGGTGTAGATGCACTTCAGCTGGGCTATGGATTTCACCTCCAACACAGGCATGCCACCCCTGGGCTCATCTCTAGTGAGCCTGATCTTATCCCTTTCCCCCTTCAAGCCTAGTTTAAAGACCTCTCAATCAGCCCTGCTAACACCTGGGCCATAATACTTTTACCTCTCTGAGTCAGGTGTACTCCATCCCACATGAGCAGGCCTGGTGCTGTGTAAGCCACCTCATGGTCAAAACCCACAAAATTCCACTTATGGCACCAGCCTCTTAGCCATGTATTAATCAGTTGTCTTTTCCTATTCCTTTCAGTATTTTCCTCTAATATTGAAGGAATTGAGGAGAAAACTACCTGTGTACCTACTCCTTTAACCAAGTGCCCCAGTGCTCTGAAGTCCCTTTTGATTACCCTGGGACTTCTTCCTTCAATCTCGTCTCTACCCACCTAGAATATTAAGAGAAGATAGTAGTCAGAGGGCCGCACCAAATCAGGAAGCTTCCTGGCTACATCTTACCCGAGCCCCAGGGAGGCAGGAGACTTCCCTGTGGGTTGGGTCTGGTCTGCATATCAGGTCCTCCGTTTCTCTCAGTAGGGAGTCGCCTATAACAATTACCCTTTTTTTTTTCCTTTCTGTAGCTGGTTGCAATACATCTGGTTGGCTGATTCTGCTTAGGCAACGCCCTGGGTGGTCCTTCATCAAAATCATTGTTTTCCTGGCCCTCAGTTTCCAGAGCCTCATACCTATTCTGTAGGGGGATGTGGGGAGGGAGGCTGTGAGGGAATTTGCCTGCCACCCCAAGCAGGGACCTGCCTCTATTTCCTCCCCCTCCTTCCCACACCCCGCCATCTCCTAGGTCCCCTCTTGAATGTTGTGGAGAGGATACTCCACTTCCTGAGGTACATTTACCTCAGGGCAGGTAGAGAATGGCTTCACCAGTCAATCTCTTCCTGTTCTCTCTTTATATTTGGAATTATCTTTGTAATGGCAGAACTTTCTATTTAAAAATCACTCTGGAGAGTAATAGCTTCCATAATTCTTGCTTATGTGTTAATTGAGAAAATATGGGTAAACTGGATTTTAAAAATTTTTTAATAATATAATCTCACCTTATTTTTTTTTAACCTTAATTTCACCTTGGATTTTTTCCATTGTCATAGATCAGATTCTTTGCACTAGATATTTTAATTTAATAATATATTTAGTATATATTAGTGTTCTGCATAATGGACATTATAAATTGGTTGCTTCGGTGGTAATGTGTCCTGGGTTGGCCATATGACCTGTTTGTATCCCCAATCATCCTCTTGCTTATGCTGGACCTTAAGTTCTGCAGCTGTAAGTTGTCCCAGAAAGACAGAGAGTGAAGGTGGAGGAAAAAAAAACCACTCGCCGTTTGTCTGCAGGATACCTTTACTCCTACGAAGCAAGGCTACATTCCAGCGGACAGCGTTATCTCTTTGCTTTTTCTTTTTTTTTTTTTTTTACTCTCTCTCTCTCTCTCTGGTGTGGGTGCTGGAAGAGCTCACAGCGGAGGGTTTTTCCTCGGATTTTTCCCAGTTTTTTGCAGGGAGAGACTTTGTTTCTTTTGCCAGATATTTTTTTCTGTTTTCCTCTTCCTGGGACTGACTGGCATCACGTGGGCCCAGGACACCAGGGAACCCCCTCGCCGACTCCTACAGCCGGGCCCGGCAATCGGCCCCGCCCACGGGAGAACTGAACCGGACTCAGACGGACTCTGAATCTACCATCTCTTCAGAGGAAGGAGAGGTTTCATTGTTTTCATATTATCCAAATTTTTTCTATACTTGTAAATATTCTATTTGTTAAATAAATAGTTTTTTCCACTCTTCTCTAAGGAAATTCTTCCCGGACCTGTAGGGGGAGGGGTGATTGGAATCGACTCTTCCTAGAGGAGACCCCCCAGAGGTTTCCTCCTAAATATTTGCCCTAAACCAGGACAAATAAAATTGGTGCCCAACGTGGGGCTTGAGAAATTGGAAAAAACTTGTACTGATTTGTATCTTGGTTGCGCCTGCTCTCAGTAGCCATGCTGTTTGAGCTCATAATGTACCTCTCCCTGAGGGCAGCTAACTGGTTCCTAGGCTGGCTTTGTTACTCGCTGTTGTTCTTGGCACGGAGTTTTTACCATTGCGGGGTACGGCTTAAAGTTGCTGTTTTGCTGGGGCTGGTGATACTGATTTATAGAGAGAGTGTAGCTAACCTACTAGGAATTGTTCGAGCTATTTATGGTCTGTTGCTTTTCTTTCCCACCTTGTATCCAAGTTTCAGTGGCATGTTCTGGGGGTTTGTTGATAATGGCACCCAATCCCTTAACGGTGGGGATGAGGCTTCCCAACCTTTCCCTTTCCTCTTCCCCTTTCCATCTGTTACATCATCTGTTACATCATTTTTTGAAAATGTTCAGTTTCCCCTAGATGCCAAAGAAACCCCTTGGCTGGTACTTTTGGTGACATTTTTGCTGATATTTCAGATGGTGAGTTTCCTCCATACGGTTTACAACTTTTCTAGAATGAGGGCTGATAGGTGCAGAGGGACTGAGGATGATAGGCGCAGAGGGGCTGAGGACGATAGGTGCAGAGGGGCTGAGGACGATAGGTGCAGAGGGACTGGGGAGACACCTGACCCAGTTGTGGAACATCCCGAGTGGTGAGGAGAATG
>JAHLSL010005788.1:0-21404 GCA_025920805.1 Petroica traversi
GAGGAAGGAAAATGCCTCAGTATCTCCCGTTTCAGGCTCTGGAAACCGTCACTCCAGATGGGGTTCCTGTCATTGTGGAGGGATTTCAGCCACAGTTCCCTGTCACAGATAATAAGGCTGGGTCGGACAGGCAGAGCTCTGCCTCCTTATCACCAAAACACCAAGTGCCACTTGGAGGACCTGACCATAAAAAGCCTGCGAACTTTTATCAGCGCCCAGTAACACAATAGTAAAACATTCCTGCTGCGCTGCCCGCGGAATGCTGCGAGCTGTTCGCACGGGCAGGCGCAGCCGATGCGAGCCAGCCCCGCCAGCACCGGGAAAACAAGGAGGGACACGGCGACCGGGAATCGGAATCGCTCCGTGGGGACGCAGGAAAGACAAACTCCATAAACAACGGCTGACTCCGCCCTCCAGACTCTCCACTGCTAAAATTTGTTGTTTCTACAAATAATGTAAATAACTCGGCTCTCCGAGCAATTTACAAGGTATTATCACAGAGATCAAAATTGTATTGACTCTGAGGTTGTTCAGAGGCAAAAATGCCACTTGGTGAGACCACGTAATTTGTGTAACATGAAGAGAGAGTTATTTCTCTGCTTATTTTATTTAGAACAGAACCATAGTGTTTACAGTGGAGACTAATAAATACAAGGCATATTTTTTTCTTACTACAGCAAGAGGGAAAAAGAACATTAAATTTAAGGTTTTGTTACTGGATCTCACTGCAATTACCTTCTGGTGAGAGGTCTTGTTTTCCATATCATGGAAGGGAATGTGAAAGCCCTTTCAGTAAGTCTGTGTTACATTCCACTTCCTCTAAGACTTAGCCAAAATTACTGGAAATTGTTCCAACGTGTTTGCCAACACACTGTATTGTGCCCCAATAACTGAAATTGTGCAGCTTTGTCTCAGACTGCACTGATGAGAGAGAAATACCGGTTTTACTCAAAAAATAATGCTAAGTATTTACAAGGAACCCAATGCAGGTGTGAAATCTTTTTTTTAAAGAAAGAAGGAGACACAACAATACATTTAAGTGACACACAAAGTGTTCCAGACAGCTCTGGTCATCTTGATATTGCAGAATGACCCAGGATCTATAAATGGCTTCTGTTCCACTATCAGTCTAGTGTTGATTTATTTTGATTTGAATGGCAGAGCTTAGAAAACACTGTATGAGAACAGCTGGACTAGCTATGATGGCTTTAAATATTGCAGTCAAGCAAATGGTACAAGAGCCCCAATATTTTCCTGAACTTCCCCACACATATGCAAAGTAGTTTTTAATTACACCGCATTTTGCTAATTTAAGAAAAGAAGCATGCCTTGGCAAGATGAATCTAAGGAACAGAAGAAGGGCTTCTCACAAAACAACAACAGAAAGGAATAATTGGCTTCTCTCTACGATTCAATTTAAATTTTACTGAAACTGATAATACCAGATACCAAAGAATATCAAGCACAAAATCATTTGTTGTTTGATCCTCGAGGAAGCAAAGCCGATATTCAGCCATGTCAGTGTAATTATCCTGTAAAACCTTCCTTTCACAAAATCCAGCAGAGACACATGGAAAGCAGGAGCTGAAGCCTGCTGAGACCCACAGCAGGAGGTGAAGCCACCACCTTCTCCGGGCTTGTTCCAGCCCCGCCAGGGAGCAGAGCTGCTCCCACTCAGCTCCCGGGGGCTCCAGACACTGCCCAGGGGCAGCTCTGGGAACAGGAACTCTGAACCAGTGAACACAGATGGGTCACAGCTTCCAGAGATGAAGTGATGACCCCCAGCTGGCCCCCTCCCATCAAGGCCCTGGGCTTTAAATCCCACTCCAAAAGGAAGAACACGTTGCTAACGATTAAAGAGCACAATCAGCATGTTTTGTGCTCCGATCAGTGAATTTGGTTAAAAAGCCAAGCCTTCTGATATTGTGAGCTGGGCTCCTTACCAGCCCTGGCAGAACTGTAAAGAACTTGATTATGTTCATTGTCACATCAGGAAATGATATTTTTCTGCCTTAAAGCAAGAATGTAGGATGACCTCACGTGTAAAAAGTGTTATGAAGTGTAAAAAAACGGTCAGGTCATTCAAAACACTAAGTATTTGGTTTCTTGTAATATTACACAAAAAGGAAATGGTTGTTGCTGTCAAAGCTACCATGTATCATGTTAACAGCTCTATTTTTGCACTTACTATTGGCGCTGGCCAGAGAGGATTTTTGTTGGTATTTCATCCCAAATCATCAGGAAAACCATGTCCAAAATTTAACAAGACTGAAATGAAAAGTGATTTCCCTTGGAAAAGGCAAACCTTTCACTTAAATCCTGTGGCTAGTTCTGCTTCTGCTCTTGCAATCAGAGCACAGAAAAGCTGCAAAGCAGCACAAATTTTGAGTAAATATGTTTTAAATATCGTAATTTTTTTAAGTGTAGAATATTCCTCAGGCCTGAAGTAATGGAAAAGCCCTACTAGTACTGCTAAGTATTATTGCTGCTCTGGTAGGCACTTCCACCATGGATACCTAAAGGATAAATGATTAAAGTTTCCTGATGCACTTGAGATGGTATGCCATAGTGGAGAGGGTTTTTTCCTTTCTAAAAAGACAAAAAAATTCTCCTTGTCCGTTCTTTATTTAAGCTATTTTTGCTGGGTTTATACTCAGTTGTAACAGGAAAAAGTGGGTTGCCAACGTGTGGGCTGAGCAGCACAGATAGAGAGGAGGCAGAAGGACTGGCCCGGCCTCGCTGGCAGCAGCAAACCTCAGCCTCAGCCACCACTGATAATCACATCCTACGTGAAAAGCCACACCTTTTTTTCTGAGATAGTCACAGAACGAAGGACAAATAAAGCAGTCACAGCACCAGATTCCCACCCAGTTTTCACTCTTAATACATGGAAGATCAGTGAGACAAAACAGGGCATATTCCTTTACCGCAGCTCTGATCCTGTCCCACAGCAGGCAAGGACCACATCTCTCACCACAAGCTTTACATGCAGCAGAACATCCTGCTGAAAAGCAAGACAATTGTTTCATTATTTGCTTCCTAACACGTAGCATTGCCAAGAAGTTGAGCCTAAAACCTGGCTGTTTTTCTCTTCTTTTATAACACAAAATATTCCACTTTCATCAGCCTGAACAATAGTAAGGTGTCTCATCCTTTAGATATCGTTATGTCTCCCCTGTTATGTATAAAACATATTCAAGTACCCGAGGAGTATTCTTAGTCACCAAAAGCTATTTTTAGTTCTTAAACCTCCTGCGGGTCAGTTTGGCTACAGAAGCATCGTCATTGCTGTTTCTTTTCTCTAAATTAACAACACAGCTCTGCAGAGTCAGACCTTGACCCTACAGCGCCTGGTACATGAATTTACCACTGTCTAAATTCCAAGCAGGAGTGAATCCCCAGTGCAGCATAAACATCAAAAGAGAACAACCAGAGAAAAACCAAATAATTCAACTCAGTAACGGTGTTTTGTCTATTTAAGCCCATCAACATTATTTCTGTAGGCTGAAATTTCTTCTTCCACAGACAGATGTAGCGTATTGTTTTATGTGATGTTTACAAACTTGATGCATTTTCCTCAGGCTCTATTAATATTCTCAACTTGAACCACTGAAGCATCTGCAAATTTCCTTCTGAAGCTGTTTTCCTGTCCTTTGAGCTGGGAGGCTACTTACATTTAGCCCTAATACTATTCCTTTCAGTGTCCCTGACACATTTTCAATTACATTTTGCCACGCTATCAGTTCAAATTTCACGTTCTAATTATAGCCACTAACACATCCATCCCAAACTAGCTCAGGGAAGGAGTGGTGCCCGGCTTTCAAAACTTCCCTGAAACGCACAGGAGGCCAAATTAGATTATGACAGACATTTCCATGAGCTAAGCAACTTGGAGAGCTTAACTTCTTAAAGAACAAGACCTTCCCAATCTTTCTGGCAGGCTCCCCAACCACAATACTGCACGCTAAAGAAAATCTGAACTATTGACATACTCTACTTTCAGCTTACTTAAATAATATTTGCCGTACTTGTGCTCAATTAGTAGTGCTATTTAAAAAGTAAACAACTGGCATTATGCAAAAATATATGGACATGAAAAATTCTGAGTTTGCTGCAGTTATTGTATTTCTTGGCCAAATGTCACAGTTTGCTATGAAAAAAGGATGTTTAGGATTACTTATTCCAGGGTTTTACAAATAAAAAACTTCTAAGCCTCCTAGCACTATCCATAAAATACAAAGAAAAAGAAGAGCCCTACAAGCAATGCTCTATGTTCAGGTTTAGGCAAAGGTATTCAGCATTTACAGATGAAAAATGTTCATGATTTGAAATTTTATCAGTGTCCCTGCTATAAACCACTCTAAGAAAAGACACCGTCTTGTTTCAAATGTTGGAGCACTTCCAGTATCTGGCAAATTCTAACATGTATCCCTGGCTTGCCAAACATGAAAGCTAGCTGTCAAATTCCTCCCAGATATGATAAAGATGGCACTCAGGATTCAAATTCTCATTTATATAAAATAACACATACAAAAGGTTTTTAGACTTGATATGGCATGAGGCTTCAATTGTAGCCTGAAGCATCTTTGCTGTGAAACATTATTTTAAGTAGATAACCACAAGCAATTACTAAAAAATTAGAACTTTACGGGCTATAAAATGCACTGTTCACCCCAGAATATTACCCAGCTCTGGACTAGAAGGTATGGGAAAGGCAGCTGCCTGTATTTGTGATTTTTAGAGAAACACTATCTGTGAAATGTGGACTTTATAAAGCAGTTGCTGACCTACAAACAAGCTGGATTGCTTGGTCCTAAATGAACTCCTTGAGACTTAAAATGATTAGTAATCCATTAGCACTGATAATGCTGTTTCCACAGTGACAGCTTAGTCAAGCTCTCAAAGTCCAATATTTGATGCATTTGTCTTTGTTTCACTTTCTATCCAACTCAGTAGATTATTAAATTTTATATCACTGAGCAGGTTTGCATTTTACCTGTTCTATAGAAAGAACCATCAACTCATTTTTCCCATTAAAGAGTACTAAAGTGCCAGTTTAATGCAATCTTTTTATTAAAAAACAAAGACAGAAGAGACTGATATTTATCTTCAAGAAGTAAAAATTACTCCTTAGCATATAAATTAAATACATTTTATAGTCCTTTGAGGGACTTTAAATTTGCAAACAAACTGAATTAATGGCAACACAGAGTAAAACACAGCTCTATGTAAGAACATTCAAAGAGGTATTTTATGGTACATAAATGCTTTTTTAATTCCCTACTCAAACACTACCACATAGATGTACAGACACAGCCTCCCAAATACAGATCTGCATGTACTTGCAATGGTTAAATTATAAATCAGCAGCAGCAGTAGCCGACTGAAGGCCTCCTTTCAGCAGCAGTGCACCGCAGATAAGCCATATGGAACATGAAAAGTTTCCAAGTGCAGTAATCCATCTGCATAATATCCTTCATAATCTTTTAGAAGTTCTTTAGGAAAAATATTATCTCCTACTCATAGTTTGCCAAAGAAAAAAAATGGCTCAACTCCGATTAGAATTCATTTAATAAAAAGAATGGGGTTCTTCAGGTCTACCTGCCCATGTAGTATTGTAATGACAAATATTTCTTGTCCTAAATGGTTCTTTACAGCTTTAAAATTGGAAAGGATAACAGAACTATTTCAGAGTCTTGGTACTCAAGATAACTTAGTGCTATCAAAACAGTAATTACAACGCTAATGCCAACCATTCCCAAAGAAAATGTTTAGAAGATTGCAAGGATTTATGCTATTGTTAAAATACTGTTCACATCTAAGATTATGGGAACTGGTACATCTCCCAGAACAACTCTAATGTCTTTAATATTTGTATGGAACTGCCATCTTGTCTCACCAAAATATACCCCAAAAATAAGCAAGTTGAATAAGACAACTGAAAGCAGATATTTGAGAACACCAGCTGAGATCAGTGTGCACAACAGAAAGCAGAGAGCTCCCCAAAAATAAGGAAATAGGGTACAAGCAATTATATCTCTGTTTTTACTGAACTAAAATAATGAGAATGTAGGACTTCAAGACAAAACTCTAATAATGTCACAATTCATGTTTCAAATAGAGAAGTTCTCAGTTTTGTGTCAATGGAATACACTTAACATGTTTTTTCCTGCACAGCCTCCATTTAGTGGAAGTTATTAAAAAAACCAAAGCACCTCTTTGAAGACTGTCCTGATTTAATGTGAAAAGGGGTGGGAAATCTAAGGTGGGACCTGGAGAGGTAGAGAGCAAAGGCTGTGCAGGAATTAGGGACAGCAAAATTTGAGTAAGGTTTCTCATGTGGTTCATGTCAACACTGGATAAAGACTGGCTCTAGAATGCTTGGGGATTTTTCTTTTTGAAAGTCACTGTAATGAGCAAGGAGTGAATTTTAAGTTGTTTGCAAGAAAGAGCAAGGCTTTAAATGGTATCAGTTTGTTATAGTTACAGAAGAGTTTTCAGTAGGACAGCTAAAAAATGTAACATGTAACAGCTAAAAAATATTTACAACATTCTCAAAATATTTGGGAGATTTTAATAAAAAATATATTATTCACTTCCTGTTAAAATTACCTAGTATTTCCAGTAAAAAATAGAATTTAAGTTAAAATTCACACTACTGCTAATTTAACTAACTTGCCTACAATTTTGCAGTCTACACTAAGAATTGCAGAGCTCTTACATGAAATGTCACATCACTGATATGACACCAGATGTACAAACAACACCTGGTGAGTCACACAATGAACTGGACATGTACTCATTTACAAGTACTGTGAAGAATGATGTGTCACATGGTGTGTGTCACATGTCACGTGTGTCACACGTCACGTGCTGTGCGGGTGTTCACATGTCTGTACCACAACAGGTACCACCATCAATATTTTCTTTCTTCAGGTGCAGTTACTCCCTAAAGCACTCCAGGAGCAATTCCCAGCTCAAGGGCTTTGTTCAGATGAGTGCTGAGCGTTACGGCCCTGACAGGACTCAGCACCTGCAGTAAAACCTGTCAGTGAACAAACCACAGACTCCCTGAGCCTTCTGCTGCAGAACCACCATCAGCAAAAACCTCAAACGTTAAGATTATTCAAAAGCAACATATTAAAAACTGCGAACATGGTGAGGTCAGAGGGCAGGGAGCAGTGAAGCACTGGAGATGAGCCTCCCCTCCTCTGGGCAGTTCCTGCAGAAGCAGTGGCTGAGGAACAGCGATGATCCAGAAGCAGCACTGCTGCTGGCCCTCCTTCAAGGTGGTTAATCCCTGGCAGAAAACAACCAAACCCAAGAGCCTGAAGTCAAAAGCTGGGATTACATTAAGTCTCCACTGACATCAAGCCTACCACAGAAAGAACAGTCCTTTATCTTGCTGTAGTTGCAGGAGATGCTTTGTTCTGGGTCTATTCTTTCCATGCACAGCTTGTGTAAAGTCAGTCTCTCTTGATTAACAGATGCCACGGTCCTCGCTTTGAAATTGCAAAGTAAAAATATACTTTTCTGTCACTACAGAATTTCAAAAGCACCAAATTCTGCAGCAACACAAGGGCTGCAGAATACACGAGACCAGCACAGCTTGAAGAACTTGTTCATACAATAATTATGCCTTTGTGTGACTGCCTGCATGAACTCCAGCACTAACAAGCAATGAGCTGTTACAGATTTTCTTGGAGTCAATTTTCAATCCTACTTAACAAAACGTCTCCAGAACAGCTAAACCCAGAACTGAATCTTTGACAAGCGTTTCCTGAGCAGTGGGTGTGAGAACTGGACATTGTGTATCTGCCCTATAAATTTCAAAACAAAAACATTCTCCTAACACAGAGCAGAATTGGTTGGAAAAACATCACATGCACAGCTGGGATTTAAAACCAAGTTTCGGACAGACAAGAATCCAATCCCTGCCTATTGCAGGAGTGATTCTGCAGAGATTTTTGGTAGAGCACACAAAAGCTCTGTAACAGTATTTGACATGGATTTAGGATTCTGGCCCTCCCAGCAGCACAGCCTCCAGAGGAGCATCTGATCCAATCTGAGACTGTAATGATGCACAGCCAAGTCAGTTGCCACTCATCACTCAGTGATCAGCTTTTTCTGGTACTTTATTAAAAAATGAGAACATCACAGCAAATTTCAGTTCACAGCTTTAAAGTCATGCCACTGGTGTAACTGTGACAGGGCTGGCGTAGGACAGAGAGCACCCTGAACTGCAGCTCCATAAAATCACTGCTGGCAATACAGCAGCCAAGTACAGTCATTATTAGCAAGACTTCAGAAACTTCTATAAAAAGATGCATTCTAGACAAACTTCAGATATCTATATGCTTTAAGTAGTGACTAAATCTGGAATTCATCAAAATTCAGAATATCAGCAGAGCATGATAAATTTAAAGCACCAGCACTGTTTTAAAGAGTTAGAAGAAATAATGTATTCTTAACCCTAAAACACTAAATTTATTCACTGCTTTAGAATCCAGAGAAGTACAGCATTAGATTATTTGCAGGCAAACCAGAGCTGCTTCGCAAAAAAAAAAAATAAAGTCTAGCCTACTTCTGAAAATTCCTTACATATCAGCAGTGAAGGAATAGCAAAACAACATGAACTAGGAATAAAAACTTTTTGCCAGCACGGTAAGCTTGCTTAAAGTCACCAATATTCTGCAATTTTGGAATAAATAAATAAAGAGGCACGTTAATCATCAGTATGTCCAACGCAATTTCAGCACAGCTAAAGAATTTAAAGAATATTGTAAAGTAAACTAGTATTACCAAAAGCAAGACACAGAAAAATTAATGATAACTGTAAACAGCTAAAAAAAAAAATTACCGTGGGGATTAAGTGCTGAATTTAATCTCGCAAACTGAAAGGAACAGAGCAGGGGAGAGAAATAAGAGACAAAGACCATCATGAATGGCAACCATTTTGTCCAGCACAAAATACACAGCTGTCTTCTGTCACAATATAAAAAAAAAAATACTTGGTACCTTGATCACATTTTTAATTTTTCAAGGCAGTTTGATTTTTCCTAAACCATGAGCGGGAATTAAAACCCCTAGGGTATAACCTGTTTGTAAGTCAGGCTTATAGCAAAAACTTCTACTGGAAAAAAAATAAGATTCAAACCACTACACACAGATACATAAAAATATATGTGTGTGTGTGTATATATATATATATACATATACACATACACACATATATATGAAAGCTTTTGATGACTCATTCCAGACCACTTCAGTTTTAAAGCACTTTCCCTCTTTTTAAGGTAAGCTAAAAGAAAATTTTAGTCCTTAACCATACATAAATCCTTCTCAATCACCTGCTTAAAATGTCTCAAAGGTATTTGTGTGCCATCTCAAATTATTTGAAATGTTATATGCAGTATAATTACATTTACATAATCATTTAGCAAATCAAGCTCAATAATGCCTACATTTTCGCAGCATCATGGGCAGATTACCAAGTCTTTTCCTTCCTTCACTGAAATTATTTTTAAGCTTCTTCCTTCTTTTAAACCACTTATTTGTACCACTTATTCCCACAGTGTTTGGAGACCAAATCAAGTGGTTTGAATTACAAAAATACATAATACTACAACCAATACATGTTCTTCTATCAGCCCAAAGCTTTTTTCTTTCTTTATTCCCCCCAGGTCTTGCTCACTTCTGGCAGTTCTCCATCTATAAACACGCAGGAATGCAAAACAATGTTAACACATCAAAGTGTCAGCCTCCCTCCAATCTCCAGTGTGTGTTTAACCATCAGCATTCCTGGTGCTGCCTCACAGCTCTGTAAAGCTGTGCTGATATTTCACGAAAATTTGGAGATTTTAATCTATTTCATTCGGCATCATTTTTCATTTTCTTGGTTGCAGGGCATTTTCTTCTTAAAAATAAATTTTAGAGCTCACTATGTAACTTGTGTTATAAAACATTTCAAAGAAATAAGTATTTTTTAAGAATTTGACCCAATTTCCACCATCTTACTTCTTATCTTTGAATAGCAAAATACGGAAGCCCAAATTGCTTTTCAAATCCTTATCTAGATCGGATACACCAGGTATCCACCAAGGAAGGAAACAAGATCAATTAACTGAAGGTCATTCTCATCTAATTTTGTATGTGTGCATCCAAGTATATATTTAGATACAATTCCCAGATCTTCATTTTCATATGAAGTCAACCCAAATTTAGAAAAAAAAGGAAGCAATGAACCAATTCAAGTGCTACCAAAACAAACTACTACACACCAACAACAGTTCAAAATACACATTGGTTATTCCCAGCCTGGAAAAGAAGCAACGCTGGGAGGTGGAGAAAGCTGGATGAAAAACAAAACCAGAGAGCTTTTGGTTTATAAACACAGTGTTTCAACACCAACTTTTTTGTTTATGCTCCCCACACTGTTACACTTGTCTCTTGGCATATGCTCCATCTGGCTGGGGAGATGCATCTGCTTCTTCCTGCTGCAGGCTCTCCACGTGCAGCTGAGCTCTCCGTGCTCACCCGGAGCCAGGAGCCAACAATCCCAGCTCTGATCCTCTGATCTTCCTGACTAAGGAACATGCATTGCTCCTGGAGCAGCTCTATTAAAATTTTGTGAAAAGGCAGAGATTAAATGTATTTTAATGCAAGGAAACAGCTGATTACAGCAGATTAAACTGCCTTACTGACCCTGCTGAAAGCAGCAGCAGGGTCATTTACCTGCTTTGTCTCAACTATGACAAAACCACTCTCACATCAAGCCATCACAAATGTTACTCCCCATTAGTCACCAATTCCCATGGCAAGATATTCAATACAAACACCCAAATCACTTGCTGGAATTTACACCAGAGCAGTCCTTCCACAAGAATGAGTACGACTGCAACAATTACGTGCCATAGTTTAAGAGACATTTTTTGGTACTTTCTAGTTACAATTTTTATTACAGATCATTACCGATTTCAAGGACAGCTGTCAGTATCTGGGGTATAACCTAAGCCTTATTCAGCACATTACACTACACTGAAAACAGCATTAAACTACAGAGCACAGGAGAGGCTCATTAACTGACACCCACCCGGAATTCTCCTGGGCACAGATGCCAACTGGGAAAGTAGGTCACATTTTACACAGGCTCCTAAAAATCAAATCACCTCAGTCTGATGGGGTGAGATGAGGAACATGCACGGCCAAGTGTAGGTGAAATAAATCCTGTTTTACTATATCAGTCAACAAAAATCAAAACATGGAAAAGAGATAAAAAGCTGAGCTAAACAGGCAGGAAGAGCCATCCTCAGCCTTTGACTCCCAGGAGAAGTGAGGCAGGGAGAGAGGGAAAAACGGTGCAACTGCTGCTTTCTGAGGCCTCCTTGAGGGGCAGAGGACCCAAAATGGAAGTGATACCTTGTAAACAACCTGCAGTCATCTTAACATCCTGCACTAAAGAAAATATGCAAGAGCCTGATCATCTCTTTTCCTCTGGATTTAAAAACAAGGTCTCAAATTGTCTTTTCTATATTAAAACATCTTGTTGACCATATGGATACAGAATCCTGACAAAACCTGAAATTCTTCCCATTTCACTCTGCAGAAATCCTTCATTCTTCAGGAAAAATAATTACTTGTCAAGCATAATCTGTTACAGAAAAAAAGTCTATGAACATTAAAGCATCAAATGCTTTAACACCTACAGCAAGTCCTTGAAATCATAGACAGCAAGCACTTCAGTGTAACAATCTGCAACTGTGCCATTATGGGTTTGTAAAACTAAATACATGATCCCGGTATTTCTAGAATTCAAAGTACACACTGAATAAAACTTTCATTCTTTTCAATACCTCTGTATTACCTTTCACTTGTGCTGTGCAAGAACACTACCTTACCCTCCAGTAACCTCATAAAAAACAGGTATAGGACAGCAGCAGATCATTCCCATCTACAATAACATGCTCAGTGAAAAACACAAGTGCATGCGTCAAAAAAAAAATTCTAATATTCGTTTAAGATGCCAGTGCTCTCTCTCCCTCTGTGTTTTCACAAACATTCCAGCAGCAACAGAAGACACCAAGCTCTGAGCATATGAAAGCAAATCCTGTGCCAAAACTGAGCAGGAGACAACGACAAGGGGAAGATGTCTCATCGATTTCACTTAATCATTTACAATATTGCCATCTACCCAGTACTGGAAATAAGTAGCACAGGTTTGTTTCCTCCCTTACCCAGACTCTGGGCTGTGTGGAATTACCTTTCCTTCTAGTCCAGGAAAAAACACCCTCCTGTACTGCACATCAGGGCCACAGGGTTTAGAATAGTTCCACTGTAAGCCTATGTCACAATAAATGCCATTTGTCACGTTCGAGGAGGTAAGTGAATTACTAAACTAAGATCTATACATCAGCTATAACTCCATAAAATGGACTTATTTATTATAAGTAAGTTTAGTATAAATTTGATTGATTTTAGGGGCTTTTCCCAGTAATTTTTGTTTGTTAAAATAGAATTTCAGTGTGATTACAATAAAGAGAAGCCATTTTACATTGTTCTTTCAGCATGTTTCCAAAATGCTGGTGATGCTACTAAACATCTATCACACTCCAAGCACTCATCAATCCAGAGAGAAAAAAACCGAAAATATCTCACAACCAGACTAATGGGCACACAGGGCTAATCTGAAGAGATAGGAGGATGCATTCCTAAATTAGACTGCATTTGACAAACGGGAATAAAGTCCCAAATTCCACACTAGCATAAAACAGTAAACCCAGAGAGGAAAATTAGATGAGCCCTTGCATGTTCCCCCAGAGCACATTTGCCCTTGGGTGCTAAGTGCACTTTTAATGAACTTGTCAAGGGTCAAACACTTGACACTGGTAAAAAACCCACCAAGAAGAACCCAAAAAAGCAGCCTCACAGAGAATTATTCTGGAAGAGGTCTTTAGCCCTTGTGATGTGAAGAAACACCATTAGCACGAGACACAACACAAAGAGGCCCTGCAGAACTAAAGCCAGCTGAACTTGCATCCCTGTCTCAAATCCACGTCTGTCACAATCAAAAGCTCATTCTGCAAGAATTAGGTTTTCCCTTCCTCTCCAGTAGCTATCCCTTATTTATGCTAATCCAGTGACTAAGCCTTCAACTCTTCATGGCTTGTATTATCCCTCTCTTTCGAACTCAATGCTGAAGACAGAAGTTGGGGAGGGGTTTTTTCTGATCATAAAAGACAGTTGACAAATTAGCAGAGAATCTTTTCAGAAAGCAATATAAAGCATTTGTCTGTATCTCAGTTTTGTCAATCTGATTTGTTGCTTCCAGACTCATGTACAAGATCCCTGTACTCTGATCCCCTTGGAAATAGGCTCTTCAGCTATTCAAGGCTAATCATTATTCTGAAATCATTCCTAAAAAGCAAGGCATTTGTTCAGAAGACAACTTCAGAATTTAAATTAAACCCTTAAGTCAGCCACCTGTTTTGGTCTATTTACAGGACTACTGGAGACATGCTCTGAAATGCAGTTACAGTACATCAAGGCTCCAATTGCCAAGAAAATCCTTGAATTCTACTGCACCTAATTTAGAAATTATGTACTGAAAAGAGTTTCTATTTAAAGCTCAAGCATTATAAAAGTAGATGAAACCAATACCTTGGAGTAAATATATTCATGTTATTTTATTACTGCAGAAACTGCAGTGGTTCTGCTGCTATTTTAATTGACAGTCAGTGGACAACAAATTTAATTAAGTTCCTTTATTATACAGATTCTCCTTTTCTAGGTCTTTTCTTTGGCTGAACAAGGGGCAGCAGAGGCTGTAGCTGATTTGACCCATGCTCAGATTTGGCTGGTAAAGTGGCTACTACCTCAGAGGAGGAAAAGGGCCAACTATAATTATCTGTTAGGCTGAGAGCACTCCTCTGACCTTCCTCTCCCACTCAGTCGATTTTTTCCTCCCCATTAAAACCTTGAACATTTCTCCCTCTCCTTCCCCAGAAAAACAACCATTTTTCACACCTCTATTTCCATTGCCAAATGTGATTGAAATCAAACACGTTTCCCAGAAACTGGCAGGGGGTGGAGGGCAGATGGGAAAACAACATGGCTGTAAAGACAAGTTATTGCCTCAGAGAAACCAGACTAAAAGCAGTAGTTCACATTTTATAACACGGTATTAAAGACCTTTAAAACATTTGGTTAAAATATCTTCAAATACTCTAAATTGCTCTATATTTTAAGTATTAAGGAGACAAGAAGACTGATGTGTCTTTTCAAATTGTTACCTCAACGATATCTGAGTTGGTTCTGCTTTCATGGGGCTCGTTGTATTCTGTGTATTTTAGTAGAACTTTGTCCATGTCAGTGCTGGCATACTGAAAGAGTTTGTTAGAGCTGTTAAAAATGATGAGTGCTATTTCACAGTCACAGAGCACACTCAACTCATAGGCCTTCTTCATTAATCCAAACTTCCTCTTTGTAAAGGTGACCTAGAGGAGAAAGAATAATGATTGATTTATTTTTTAAAAACACATGACAAGGGTTTGAAGGAAAACAATCAAGGAATATAGCAATTGAGCCTACACTGTTTACTCCTGCTGTCACATGCAGCTTTACACAAGAACTGCCTATAATATCTGGTCCCAATGCTCTCTATTAGTCTAAGTCAAACAATTACACACCCCCAACTCTTCCACTGGTAAATAACTACCAAGGGGAGTTACATTTTAGTCAGTTTTAGTAAGAATAGGATAATTTAGCTTTATTTCCACTGTTCAACAGACTTTGTCTTTCCAGGTATCACAGTATTTTCTTCTGCGTTACTGACAACTGTAATAAAAGTCAAAGAACACAGAACAATCAATGGAAGTAACATTATTAGTATGCACTATGATGTCTAATTATGCAAAGTCAAGACACATTGCTATTTTGTTGCTATTAAGTCATCTAATCAGATTCACTTATAATTTGACTTGTTGTCTGTCACCTGGAAACACCACGAAACAATGGTTCTGTCCAGCTAGAACTGCTGTGGGGAAACAAAGCCATTAGAGACCATCACACAGGAGCATCTGCCCATTGGGGAAGGATGAAACTGTTATGAAAGTCAGGAAAAAGTTCAAATCCCTTTCACAAGACTGCAGCTAAGGATATAAAAGTGTCAATGCATCTGACACTCCCCTGTTACAATTCCAAGCATGAAGCCTCTGTGACAGGTGAGTGATCCACATATTCCACAGACAACAGTCAATGAGCTTTTGCAAGAGAGGAATGAAGTCAGACACAAGAAACAATCAAACCTGTTTTCTGGATTTCTATAGTTTAATTACCAAGTTGTACATCAAGTTTTTGGAAAATGGATGGGAAACTACTTCTGTGTATACACACCTGAAGGTTTTTCCTCCTTATTATCTCACACATATTACTTTTTAAATACTATCAATAATACAAAATACATCCTGTTCTTCCCACCATGTTAACAGTCTCAGAGGGTGCACAGATACAGCTGCTGCTCTTCTGACACTTAAAAGGTTATGACCTGAGTATGAGCAGATACAAGAGGTACTACTGGTTAATGCTTGTCAGGAAAAAGACGTCCCACACAAAATGAGTGGGTGCTGTGTCACCTGGAGAAGTCCTCAGATAAAAGAATGAAAGTTAACAGTCACTGAGAACCAGGAGGATGTGGACAAGGGCTCTTCATTTCTTACTGAAATTTTATCGTTCTCATCCCTGGAATGCTGCTTTACTTGAGAGATTCTCAGCTGGCATCAACTTCTCACTTGGTGCTTTGACAGTTTAGCACAAACCCCTCTACCACAGCATCCAAGTCTTACATTAATACACACAGATTATTTTAAACTCAGTTTTCATTTCAGAACTCCAAAAGCAGGCTTAGTTCTGTACATTTCTCTTTTTTTTCCCTTCCACTTAGGATCACATCAAACCCAAAAATAAGTCTCTTTATTGCAGGTAAATTATTTCCCCAGCACTATTTTAATATTGCTTAGCAAAAAACTGGGTGAGGAGGAGAGAGCAAAGGCAGCAAGACTGAGCTCCTTTGATATCTAATTTACTGCACTGGATTCTCTTCAGCTTAATGAAGATAAATGTCCTACAGCTCATTCAAGCAGATAAGGCTGCTTAATTAATAATACAATGACAGTCTCATGACAATCGTAATCCCCCCGAGGAATGGTCTATATATTCTGTTTTGAGCTCAAATACAATCCCATCAGAAATAAGATGCTCCTGACAAAACAGGAGTTTTTCTTCCCACACAAGTTATATGAACTTCCTCTGCAGGCAAAGTTCTGTCCCATTCTACTCATATTTTCAAAGAATAAAAACCTAAACCTCAAACTGAACATCCAACGAGGACATCACAGGCATGGTCCATGAGTGACCTGCTCATGAGCTACACATGCCACAGAAAAACTGACAGGACACAGCTGAACTACACTTTCAGAACTTTCAGCAAAACAAACCCTAAATGTCCTCCTTATCCGGGTCAATGAAAAAAACTCTCAAAGTAAGTATCTTAAAATTGCCCAGTGCACCATGGCATTCTACTATGTTAAAATTCTATATACTGGCTACCAAAACCACAGGACATCAGTGGGGACAAAGGCCATGGATACCTCTTTATACAAAAAAAAATAAGATTCCACCACTAAAAGCTATTTAGTCTCTCTAAAACCATTTAAAAACATGATGCAGTGTGTTTTCATCTGAGTTTCCATAGAAAAAGGATAATGCTAGCCTAATTCTACTGAGTTAGTGCTTAAATCCTCTTCCTCTTCACTAAATAGCCCAAAAAGGCTAGCCAAGAACCTGCCAGAAACAAAACCTAGAATTTAATCTCCCTATTTTGCTTCAATCACTGCAATGGTGTAAGTTGTCTAAAATTTGATACAAATGCACTGATTCTCTTCCTCTCCATTGTTTCAATCTGAACAATGGGATGGAGATTCAAAAGAAAACAACAATTCCTCCTGAAAGAAAAAAAGCCTCACCAAAGTCAGGGCAGAAGTATAATGCTATTTGTATTTCAAGCAGAACAAAACCAAGGTTGCCCAACTTAATCAATATACACCCAAAAAAAAGGGATAAGGGGATCAATTTCCACCTCTTCCATGTGCTTTAAGTTGTAGAGCAAGATCTGAAAAAACTCAAGTTATTAATTCATCTACTTTTACTACGTGTACTTAAGACATTTATCTACATCAAACATAAAATCACTGGGTGATTAAAGCTGTTCAAACACAATACTTGGCTTTCTCCCAAACTCCAATAATACTTTTCTTGCTATATATAGACTTCTCAGAGTTTACATTGCTTTAAAGTGATACAGGGAGAAAAACAATCTTGACTTCACCAACAAAACAATGGGCTCTGAGCTGATGTGTCAGCAGCAAGAGAGTCCCATGGAATTCTGACAGTACCCCAACGTCAAGCTCTGCTCAGAAGTTGAAAAAGGAAATCAAACAGCAGGAAGGGAACAGAACAAAACAGCAGTACACCACTATATAAGTCCATGTTTTGTCTGCATCCTGAATTCTGGGTCCCTTGGCCACCAAAAGTAATGGAACAATACTCCAGAAGGTCCAGGGAAAAGGAGTAAGCTGTGTGGAACAAATTCTGTATTAAAATAGCCAAGTCTGCAAGGCAGCTACAGCCTGAAAAAAACTTATTTTAAAGGAAAAGAAGCAAATGTGGACAGACTTTAGGTAGGGAGTCACAGTTGCCTCTTCCACACAAGAACCAAATAACTGGCAGAACTATGACAAAGGGTAAATAAAACGGTGTTTCTTGAAACAACAGGCAACAGACTTATAGGAAATTGTAGACAAAAGATGCTGTAAATGCTGCAATGTTATAAGGGCTCAAAGGATAACTGAACAACTTCACTGGTGGGGGGCAGGGAAAACAAACAAAAAAAATCCATTAATGGTTACTAAATATACGGAAACCACATCCAGCTCAGGAAATCCCTGAGCTAAGAATAGTTAAAAGCTGGAAGAGGATTACAGGGTCGTGTAACATGTGCATCTCCAGCCCACACGTATTTGCTCATGACCATCACTGGACAAAAGCCATCAGCCCAGCAGCACCTTCAGCCTCAGCCACCAGCACTGCTCTGAAAGATCTTAAGTCATTCCTGTAATAATTTGCCTTAAAAATGATACCTTCCAGTTATCCCACTATGTATTTTCAGTATCCAATTAAAATTTTATTTTGTATCTCAAGCAGCAATTTAGAAATTAAGAGGGAACATTACTGCAAGAGTCATCTACTTTTGGTACTCTTCAAGCTCATAGGGCACTGCTCTGCTGGGCATGAGCAGCCAAGTGAGCAGCTTTGCCCAAAACACTCATTTTGAGCACTCTCCCTGCTTCTGACCACTGATTTTTAAAGATTGCTGTGGCAAACAGCTCTTACAAGAAATATAAATCGATGCTTTTAAAGAGAATGTTAACAGAATTTGTTACTGATTCCAGAGCACTGTAGATGTTTGCCCACATCTACCTCAAACTCCTCTGTCGAAGTGCTGCAGCAAATACCTTTACAAAATCCTTTCTGAATTTCTCATCCTTTCTTTGTTTCTAGTAATAGATGTTCCTAGTAGTTATTAGATCAAATGACGTGTCTGTTTAAAAACACCCTTCCATTCTACTGGAACTACAGTAGGGAACCATTTAAATAGGAACAGCAATTTTAAATTTTAAGCAGTAAGACTTATTACTTATAAATAACATTTTTTCCTCAAAGTCATAAAATCATTGAGGTTTCTTATTCACATTCTGGCAAGGGCATCTATAGATCTATGAAGATCTGCTTTAGAACAGTTAATTAGGATGAATGTACTCCAACTTTCCATTAATTTTTAAGATTACTGATGGACCCGTTCATGCAGAGCTCCTGTTTCTCACCTGCCTATTCCGTTCGTCCATTATTCTCGTGATCTGTATTTTCTTTCTCCCCATTTTGGCCTCTTCTTTCTTTTGCTTAGCAGTCCGGAAATAAACTAATCCAAGAAATGTCCCTCTTCAGTGTTTTAACACATGATACAGTTTTCTTTTACTTTGTCTTCAGCTTGAGAAACGGTTCCTACTTCTTCTTATAAGCACCTAAAAAAAATGGAAAAAATTAATGTACAAATTACTAAAAAGGAAGTATCATTAAAAAACTGTAGAGCCAAAAAACACATGCGCTATGAAATTTCAGTGAGAAATCAAGTTTTTCATTAGTAAAGTATTTTACTACACACTCTCTTCCAGTTAAGCCCCAAATGGTTTGCTGCACTCTACCTACAAACTACAGGCTTAAAATGACCAATAATTTCACACACTTCCAACTGAATGCCTAAAAAAACCAACTGTCAAAGGAGTGGTGCTCATCCCTTCAAGCTTTAGACTTTTATTTATCTGAGATTTCACACATTTACCAAGTTTTGGTAAACTCCATTCAATATTTTAGGAAGCCTTACAAAGAAATATCTTTGTGTTTCTTTTCCCTCTTGTAAAACTATCACAAAAGAAAACCAAAGCAAAGCTATGCGAATATCAAATTTCTGTTCCTAAGCCAAATTACATCTTGTTTTGTGAGACAATTCTAGGGGTTCCATAGGGAAGCAGAGGGAGAAGGAAAGGGGAAATCTCTCTACTTAAAAAGACCACAGAAAACAGTTTTGCAACAAAACTATTTCATGGTTACAGCAACACCAAAGAAGACCTGAGAGCTCACACAGTTCCTCCCCCTCCAATAACCTGGAAGTGCCCCATCTGCCAATATCCATTTGCAGCCCAGCATCTGTTTCATTGTTATATTGTTCACCAAGATAAACGTACAGGAAACTTGAAAAGCCAGTGTGCTCCACATTTAAATCTGCACTGAACTACCTATATTTAACAAACTTCAAATGTATTTTCAATTTAAAAAATTGCTAAGCCGTATTCCAGACATACTGCTTGAACTGTAGGATAAAATCAGTAGAATGAAAACTGGAGAACAATTTAAATGGCTTCTAGAACATCAAGGGTATATACTAGAATGTATAAACATGAAATAGGTACACTTTATTTATCTTATTACCACCTCATACTCATTCAAAGGGGTAAAACCAGCCCCAGCAGAAGCTGACAACCTCTCTAACTTTCCAACCCAAACATGTTCTGAAGTCAAGCCTTGCATATTTTAATCTGGGTGTCACCATATCCTGGAGGCCATGGATAGAAAGTGGTGCAAGCACATCACCATCAGCCAGTTAATGAGCAGAGACAGGGAGAGGCGATTAGTCACAGGCTACACTTCACAATACATTCAATTTACACCAAGGAAACAGCCATGATGTTCTAGGGAGAAACAAAAAAACAGAGGTGGAGGAGCATGACAAAGTGAAGGGATGTCATTTTCTATTTACCTGACTGCTTTAAAAAAAAAAATTACAAAATGCCCAGGAGTATCTAGAAATACTGTTTCATGAAATTTGAGATCAACATTTACACAGTATGATATCCACTGGTCTAAAGGATATGCACTAAACACTGTCTATAAAGCAAACCACTTGAAAATATCCATCAACACCGCACGGCTTTTGTTTTCTTCCCAAAAAATATTTCTTCCAAGGTGCTGCTAAGAAAGTAATTAACAGCCAGCGAAGACCAGATGAACCAGCCCCTCTACAACCAACAGCACACAGGGAATAACTTCCAGGGAAACAACAGTTGGCAAATCGATTTATCCCATTTTTGTTAAAAAAAATTTCTCAGCTCATGCTATGATCACACATTAAATTTAGCTCTGTAAAAATCTGGTTGCATCCCTTGAACATAGCTAATCAAAAGATTTCTAACCAGCTCTTAAAAGTTGTTTTCTCCTTCATGTGTGGTTCCATTTTTTAAACCTATCATGTATTATTGAAACAGTTCTCTGAATACAGAATTACCAGAGTCTTTCCTCTGCTTTTAAAAGCCCCACCCTCCCATCATCACCACTACAGAGAAACAGCCACCACACGAGGTCAAAGATCCATCTAGGCCAGCAATTTTATCTGTGGCTGGAAATAACACTAGGATGGCCAAGGAAGAACATAGGAATAGAATAATAAAATATAAACAACATATTAAGTGACTTCTGAATCAGGAACTTGTGGAGTCATTCTGCCTCCTGCAACACATATTCAAAAGCAAGTCTATTCAGTGAATCAAATAAGGAACTCAGGGGAAGAAGAAGGAGAGAGGAAGATAAATACAATGTGGGATTATGCAATATATATACTTAAGGATACAAAATAAGAGATGAACAAATGTTTTGTATGAGCTAATGGAAGGCACAGCAGCAGAGAAACACTCTTATCTGATCTGTGTACTGTCACACAAAGGGAAATGGGAAACAGC
>JAHLSL010005806.1:0-12129 GCA_025920805.1 Petroica traversi
GTTGGGTGAGAACCATGTGTAGATACCACTATTTGCTGAATTTCAGGAACATTGTCTGTATATAGCTGTACACTCTATATATGTATATAAATACCACTATTTGCTGGATTTTGCTAACATTGTCTGTAAATAGCTGTACACTGTATATATATGTATACATATATGTGTGTGTAGAATCAGACTGTATTAGTCTAGGTACTGAGATGACGATATGGGGATAAGGGGTGGAATGTCCTGGGTTGGCCATATGACTTTTTTGTATCCCCAATTGTCCCTCCTGCTTATGCTGGATATGAAGCTCTTCAGCTTTAAGTTAGTCCCAGAGAGACAGAGAGAGTGAAAGTGGAGGAAAAAAAACCACTCGCCGTTTGTCTGCAGGAGTCACATCTTATCACTTAGAAAGGCCTTGAGAGAGCGGAGAGGCTACATTCCAGCGGGACAGCGTTATCTTATTCATTCTCTCTGGTGTGTGCTGGAACAGCTCACAGTGGAGGGTTTCCTTGGATCTTTCTCGGCTTTTTGCAGGGAGAGACTTTGTTTCTTTTGCTGGGTATTTTTTCCTTTTTTTCCTCCTCCTGGGACTGGTTGGCATCGCGTGGGCCCGGGACACCAGGGAACCCCTGGGGGGCCCCCTCCCAACTTCTACAGCCAGGCCCGGCAATCGCCCCCCCCCCTCCGAGAACTGAACCGGACTCAGACGGACTCTGAATCTACCATCTCTTCAGAGGAAGGAGAGGTTTCATTGTTTTCATATTATCCAATTTTTTTTCCTATACTTGTGAATATTCTATTTGTTAAATAAATAGTTTTTTCCGCTTTTCTCTAAGGAAATTCTTCCCGGACCTGTAGGGGGAGGGGTGATTGGAATCGGCTCTTCCTAGAGGAAACCCCCCCAGAGGTTTCCTCCTAAATATTTGCCCTAAACCAGGACACAGACATACAAGTCACTTCAGACTGTTGAAACAGGACCATGGATAGGACACAGAAAAGACAACATTTAAAACAAACTCTTTCTTTTCAGAAGGAAATTTAAGAGTATGCTGTAAGGAAAGATTGTATTTAAGAAACAGCAGTATTGTTCCTTATTGTTGCTATTTACTTCTACCGTTTGTCATGGAAAATAATTAACATTATCAAGATGTACCTTTAACCTGGTAAAAACAATTATTAAATTTAGGATATTAAAACTTAAATTCAGATCAAAATTCTTTTTGCTAATTCAGTAGTAAACACATATACACACTCCCAACTTCTCACTCAATATATAATGATCTGTGTTAATAATACCTCCTCACCCAGAATGCATCATTATTCACAAAATATACCTTGAAGCTTTGCAGAATACAAAGCTATAAAGTTCAACTGCTTGACTAAGTGTTACCAGCTTCAGAAGAATATATTTCAATTTTGGGATTTTTCATTGAAGTGCTGATTCAAAAAGAGGCATCTTCCTAATTAATTTTAAGATTTTTTTCAAGTTTTCAAATACTGTATTTACCTCTACATAGGCTGTTTCAAGCTCTGAAAAGGATATGCAATAAAGTGTCAGCTCATTAATATACACCAGAGATGCAGGGCTCCCTATTCAACTCCTTCCTTCCTTCCTCCTTCTTATGCCAAGCACATCATTCCCATATCGCAGCAAAAACACTTGAGTATCCCAAACCCTTGTCTCAAAGTAGAAGAGAGTGCTAAATGCAGCCATACTTCCTGCATTTAAATATTTAGTAAATAAACACCCATACAGTCTTAAAACACGATCTCAACACAAGTATTTTCCAAACTGCTATAATTTGAGATACGTTTTTTAGAGTGTCTCAGGTCCAAAGCTTTGAATTTTCCTTAAAAGTGTAGAATTCATTAGTTTTAAACTGCAGGTTTTGTACCCTGTGGCCCTCATGCACTCAGCAGACAGCATGTGATACCCATCAACCCTAGTTTTGCTGCTTACAGGGGCAGGAACAGGGATTTATGGCTATTTTATTATACTGGAGCAACACACACATATACACCTTGCCTTTCAGCCACATGGAGATTTGAACAAACATTAATCTATTAATTAATAATAATAATAATGTCAAGGTAGGACTGGACCTCTGCTTGGATTATTCAGCAATACCCTCCAGGGGTTAAGACAAAAGCAGAGAAAATTAGAGGAAACCACATCTCAACTGGCTTGGTTCCCATTACCTGTTGTGGACTTGGCAATTGACATAAAGCAAATTTAAATCTTGCTTTAGCCTTAAGTCATAGGTACTTGAATTGCAGAGATAATCCTATACTTTGGCATTCCTCACTGAGCTTTTGATATCATATGTAAGAGAAAGTGAAGGTCTGACCTCATGTAAGCAGTTATGGCTTAATAGGAAATAAAACCTGTATAGCATGTGGCACTTCAGCAAGTTAGACACTTGAAATATTTTTTCTGGTGCTAAAGTAAGACCCTGTCCACTGCTTAGGAACTGAATTTTGCCTCATTTAATGTCACAATGTAAAATGTTAGACATTCTTTTCCTTACACTTTATGTACAATCATTATGTCAATCTTACATACACTTGTATATTAGAAATGCTAACCCTCACACACCTCCTTCTCTGAAGCTGCTAGGATATCTCTGGGGTCTCTGAAAGACATAACATAAATTCTAAAACAAAAAATATATATATATAAATATAAAAAAGGCTAAGGGAAGAGAAGTCTTCTATACATTTCAAACTTCCCCTAAACAACCATTTCCAGCACTTTAAACATATTTTCATTATCTTTGTTTGCCATTCCTTCAATGTCAGATAAAAATTCTTTTTCTTTTTTTTAACTGAGGTCTTCTGGTCAGCTTTGTCAGGATATCCTTTAAATTTTTACTAAGGTCTCTTGGGCAGAAGCTGTGTGCCAGCTCATTTTGCTGTGATAGCCATAGGTTACATGCTGCCCTGCAGGTAGTACTGTACAGTAACAATGAAAGAGAAAGATTTAGGAACATCCCCACAAATTCAGGTAACACATACTCAGCAACTTTAAAATCCAGGTAAAGTTCAAAAAAATCTGGAGCAAATCTGGAATACACAACATCTATTTGAGTGTTACTTTTTAAATACAAGATTCCAGAGAGCAAAGAGCCATGGATTTATTTAGGTTGTTGAACGGGTTTTAGGCACAGAAAAACCCTGAGAAAAACAGTGGACTATGTATTTCCACAAAATATTTGCTGTAGCACACAGGAGTTTCAGTAAACTACTTCACAGCTGTCTAACTGTCCTGGTTTAGGGCAAATATTTAGGAGGAAACCTCTGGGGGGTCTCCTCTAGGAAGAGCCGATTCCAATCACCCCTCCCCCTACAGGTCCGGGAAGAATTTCCTTAGAGAAAAGCAGAAAAAACTATTTATTTAACAAATAGAATATTCACAAGCATAGAAAATTTGGATAATATGAAAACAATGAAACCTCTCCTTCCTCTGAAGAGATGGTAGATTCAGAGTCCGTCTGGCTCCGGTTCAGTTCTCCAGCGGGGGGGCCGATTGCCAGGCCCGGCTGTAGAAGTCGGCGAGGGGGGGGCCCCCGGGGGTTCCCTGGTGTCCTGGGCCCACGCGATGCCAACCAGTCCCAGGAAGAGGAAAAAAAGGAAAAAATACCCAGCAAAAGAAACAAAGTCTCTCCCTGCAAAAAGCCGAGAAAGATCCGAGGAAACCCTCCACTGTGAGCTGTTCCAGCACACACCAGAGAGAATGAATAAGATAACGCTGTCCCGCTGGAATGTAGCCTCTCCGCTCTCTCAAGGCCTTTCTAAGTGATAAGATGTGACTCCTGCAGACAAACAGCGAGTGGTTTTTTTCCTCCACTTTCACTCCCTCTGTCTCTCTGGGACTAACTTAAAGCTGTAGAGCTTAATGTCCAGCATAAGCAAGGGGACGATTGGGGATACAAACAGATCATATGGCCAACCCATGACAGTCTGTGACCAGAGGCCTGAAATGTCAACCCTGATTTGCTATGAAATGCATGACCCAGCCATATAACCATATAACTTTTCCCAGTTATTCAGAAGGCAGGGAATGAGTAGTGTCACAGTGTTAACTCTTACTCTGTTGTAACTTTAGGATTATGCCATCCCATTAGTGCTTACACAAGTGTGGTTCCTCAGGTTTGAAAAAAAAAGTAGTACCAGAGGACATGGTGGAGAGAGGAGCTGCACCTCTTAGGGATTGATGATATTCACTCATACCATGGCTGGCTCTGAAAATAACCAGTTTCACTCCACAGGACAAATTTATCTCATTAGCAGAACATGTTTCCATAGGAATGCTGAGCACTTCATGTGATCTGCATGTGACTTCTGAACAGTTGGCAAGCTTGAGGTGATCAAATTACCCAAGACTTCACTTATAAGAAAAGAACAAATTCCCTCAGGAAGGATGGGAAGAAGCTTCAGTTTTTATAACCAGTGACTGGAGGAGCAGGATACTCATGCTGAGGCTCTGTGTAAATGCTAAGGCTGAGTTTTCTTTCTTCTCTCTTACCTCAATAGCATGAGGCAAATATTCAAAAATAGCAGAGGACAGAGACAGAAATAGCCTGGATTGCTAGAGGGGATCAGGCATGCCTTCAGATCAGTGGCCTTGCCTGCTCAGGGCTCAGTGGCAATGCTGGAACAAAGGAACACCATTGCTCTGATTTTGGTGAGAACATTGCATTCTGGGAGGCAGTCAGGATTGCAGAGTCATGTTTGGAAGGGCAGGTTCTTCTGCATCCCCTTGCTGTCCCTTATGCTGCCTGAGGGATATGGGTAGAAAGAACCAACTTGCTGGCCTGTTCCTGACCCCTTCTGCTGTCATTCCAGAAGGGCTCCATAGGCACTTGCATCTCTGCTAACACTGACATGACAGAGGAACATCAGATACATCAAACTGAAGCAGCATCATTTGTTTTGATTTTATGTCTGGGTTTTCTCACCGATGAGAACTAGGACATTATTTTGAATTTGTTTTTAATTTAAGAAAGCTATCTCAGCATTTCAGCAGAGGATTTAGGTCTGCAAATGTACTTGCTTTAATTGAAGCCTGGCAGGTGAATTTAGCATCTTTTGCCTCTTCTAGACTGCTGCTGCACCTGAAGTATGGCTCTTTCTGGCCTACAAGGCATGTTACCTGTACTTGGGATGGCTTTAGAATTTCTGATATCACCATTGTGACATTACTGAAGCGAGGTTGTAGTAAGGTGACTACAGATGTGTGCGTTTGGCAGATGAACTCAAGGTTGTTTTAGTTTAAAAACTAGTCTGATAGCCTTATTAAATAGCAGAGTCTACAGTGTTTGCCACATTTGGTGTGTTTGCACAAGTGTTCTGTGATAGGGACCAAATGGCCACTTGGCAACACTAGTCACTCAATACTAACTGAAGTGTAATGTAGTCAAAATATTGCAGGAATGGCATAAAAGGAACACTCCAACATGTTAGGATCAAGAGCAAGAAACTTTGAACGTTAAGAATTGTGTCTTATGCATCTATTTCACTCCAAAATAATTGGTGCTTATTCTTTGTCACTTCATGTCCTCTTGTTTTAGGCAAACACATATGAAAAATATTGGGGATTTTACCAGAAATTTGGAGGCCAGAGTTTCCCCAAAGACCATTTAAAAAAGGCTGTTGCTGAAATTGAAGAGATGTGCAATATTTTGAAGGGAGAAGGTGTTATTGTCAAGAGGCCTGATCCAATTGACTGGTCTGTGAAGTATAAAACACCTGATTTTGAGTCTACAGGTAAATGTTCTTCTATTGATGAAGGTCCTGTCTGTTTAGCTCTTTTCTGAGACATTTTGGATGTCATCTAGTCTACCTTCCAGCTAGGAGCAGGATTATCACCAGCACTAAGTGAGGTCAGTGGCTGTTTTCTGTAGCTGCAGCTTGGAAGATCTCCAGGGATGGAGATTCTGCCCCCTCATTTGCTGACCTGCTTCAGTGCTGTGTGAATTTCCTGATGAAAGACCTTTGCCTGATACCGAACCTGAACTTGCCACACCAGCATCTCTTGCCAGGTTCCCTCTCGATGTTGTCACTGCCACTGCCAAGAAGAGTTTATCTGTCATGGCCCTCAAAGTGGCAGTAGACTGTTTCTGCTTTCTCCCCTGCTTGCCATGTGAAAGTCAAGTGCTCCAAGGCCCTGTGACTCTCTTGATAGCTCTTTGTTGGATTCACCTTAAACTATGGAAGACAAAACAGCTGGAGGCAACAGTTTACCAGGAAGATCCTCACTAGAGTTAAGGAAATTTGAGTGTCTCTCTACCTACACACATTCCTCGATATGTGGCTTTGGTTATCTGCAGTGAGAGCATACTGGCTCACCAAACTTTGCATCAAGTGTAGTCCTCAGGCTTCTTTCATGTAAAATATGTTGTTAATTTTTTCTAGTGGAATTCAAATTCATTAAAGAGCAGATAATGTTAATGAAAAGTCTAATGAAACTATTTTCTGCACTAGTTGTGTGTTCGATCAGATTCCTCTTATGTGCTATTACTTTTTAAAAGGATAGTATGTAAAGAGATGATGTTGGAAAATCTGCTGCCTGTCATCACTTTTTAAAGTCACCTGGGTAACTCATAAGCCTTGGTCTAGTTAATTTTCATTAACCAAATTATCAAGTTGAGGCTTGATGGTGGATGGCTTTCATCTAGCTGTGAATCTGTTGAGAGTGAGGCTTTGTAGCAAAAGTTCCACATATCTCGAATGAACAATATTACTTTGAACATTTGCTGAAGAATGCAAGGGCCTGATATTATGTACTGGCTTCCTCACATTGCTAGCGATGATTCCTGCAATTATTTAGGTTAGAAATAATGGTGAAAAGGAGGGTAAAAAGTGCATGAGCTGAAAGAGCTGAGAAAGACATATTTGTCTCATTAATGGCCACTTTCCTTTCAGGGATGTATGCTGCCATGCCAAGAGACATCCTGTTAGTGGTGGGAAATGAAATTATTGAAGCACCTATGGCTTGGCATGCTCAATTCTTCGAGTACAGGGCATATAGACGACTAATCAAAGATTATTTCAACAGTGGTGCTAAGTGGACAACCGCCCCAAAACCCACAATGGCAGATGAACTCTATGATCAGGTACTGTTCTAATTTTCCTTCAGAACCTGAGTTCTCATTATACAGAGTTTTGTTGATCACTTCAACCTGATATCTAGGATTCACAAAATTGTTGGGGGGAATGACACAAAACAACTCTGGAGACTTGTTTTTTTCTGATGTATGCAAGCATGCTGCAGCCTTTCCAGCTGAAACTCAGTGTGTGCAGTTAGAGAACAAGGAACAGGAAGTTGTGTCTATTGAATTCCTCTGCTTTGAATTGTTTTGGTTACTGTCTGTAACTGAGCATTGCTAAAGAGAAAGGAATGTCAGAAAAATCACAGAGATTACTTTCAAGAACGAAGACTCCCTGAGGATGTCCATATGTCCTGGTGTATTAGGAAAGTGGGAAAGAATATACATTTTGTATAATAACCTATAATCCTTGTTTTGCATGATGATTGGTATTTTGAAAGTTACATAAAAGAAAGTGAAGGATCTAAATGGTATTTGCTTTCCAAATATTTTACTAAATAGTTTCTTAATTTTTTTTCCCTAATAATTTTCATTTGGATAATTTTGGTAGTTTTCTATAGGCCCCCAAATGCATCAGAATCTTAGTGACAGCATTTTCAATAAATGCAGTAAGCTAGTTGTGGAATGATTGCAACTTTCTGGGAAGAGTCTCATCAATGATGCAAAGGAATCTTTGTTAAACAAAATTTCCTTAGAGTCACCTGCAGTATCAGAAAACTTCTAGAGCCTGTAACTACTTACCTGGTATTTTTCATCTGTGATGGATTTTTACATCTCACTTGTTCTTAATTGCCTTGTTTAATTTTAAAATTATTTATAATAATAAAGATCCATCTTCTAGCTTGAAGTTCTGCTCTATTCTAAAATGTAGGAAAGTAGGGAGTTCACATTCATTAGGAAATAGCTTCCATTCCAGTTTTTCTGACATTGTGCAGTGATTTGTTGGACTGGTACTAAATTCCACTGGTAATGAATATTTTTGATGACAAAGTCAGAATATTATTCACACAGTGGTTCCTAAAGAGCAATTAATTTCTTGACATAAAACTTGTCTCCTATATCATGGCCTATTCTTTAATGTACTCAAAGCCTTTCACTTCTATGTCCACATTTAGATTTTCTTTTCCATTCTAGTAAGAAGTAATCAAATCCACCTCCAAGGAACACACTAGCTATCAATATTAACACATTTTCCTAATTTCAAATTACTCTCCAGTAGCAAATTATTTGAGAACTCACTTTTTACATCTCCAGCCTAAAGTTCTTTTTTCTACAACTAGAATTATCCAGTCCACTCTGTTGAAGACAGGCACAAACTGGCTGCTCAGGGAAAATTTGTAACCACTGAATTTGAGCCATGCTTTGATGCTGCTGACTTCATTAGAGCTGGAAGAGATATCTTTGTACAAAGGAGCCAGGTAAACAAAGTTTTCTTTCAACAGTTCTGGTATCTATCTTAATGATTGATATTTTGTCTTTTAAAATTCTTGAGCAGCATTAAAACAGGAGTGTTAGCAAAAGAAATTGCTCTTCATAGAATGTTTGAAATATTGGATAAGACTGCCTTCCAGGTAAGGGGTTAGCTAAAGGCACAAAATTCTCTACTATATTGGCTTTAAATATTTATTGAAATAAAACCTTAGACAAACTAAACTTGAATGCAGTTTATATTCTAGCCTAGTAACCTTACTTTGTCCTGTTTTTCAGGTTACAAACTACATGGGTATTGAATGGATGAGGTGACACCTTGCACCAGACTACAGGATGCACATAATATCCTTTAAGGATCCCAACCCCATGCACATTGATGCCACTTTTAATATCATTGGATCTGGTCTCGTGCTCTCTAACCCAGACCGCCCCTGCCATCAGATGAGAGTGTACAAGAGGGGAAAGTGTTTTGTGTTAATAAACCACTTAGCTGAGTAACTACTGTTCCACACATTCTACTGGGTGTTGCTTCCTAGGAACGTGGTTAAATAGGATGGAAGTAATCTAATTTTTAATAATGTATCAAAGCAAGTACCTGGGATATGCTACTTCTCTGAACACCTCCACTGCTTAAATACTTTAATTTTATCCTAAGAGAAATGGAAGGGTTTCTGCTGCTCAGATGAGAAATCTCTTTTTATTCCTATTTTGGAAGCCTCTCCTTTGGTATTAATGGCAGGAAGCTGGTAGTTGCTCAGGCATTCAGCTTTGAATAACTGAGCAAGAAATCCCTTCTGAAGAGTAGGGAAGAGGAGAGATGTGTAAAACCTGCTACTACACTGAGAAAAAGTTAATACTGCTGAGCAGCACAATGAGATCAGAAAGCCTTCCAGAGAGTGAGAGCTCATCTCTGTTACAGTCATGTTACCTGCAATGCAGTGCTTGAGGATTTTTGTGAGGATTCCTGTGACTTCAGGAGCTGTACAACCACATGGGAATAGCTGAGCTGGCACAGAATCAGAGGGACAGAGCTGGGTGCTGCACATTTTAGAGCCATGTGCAGAGCACAGCTCTTAAAAGCAGCCTTAGTCTCTTCTTAGCAAGTGGTTCCACTGCAAATGGTCTAATTGAATTACTGCCTCCTTTAGCATCCACGCTGAGAATGTAATTTTTAAAACAATCTTAGTTTTTCTTCCCCTTTTTCCTTCCACAGTTTTTAATGATATTACTTGGAAGAGGATGTTCTTCTTGGTCTCCTTGTATTAAACCCATGTTCTGGGACTTTTTTTCAGGGAAAACTGGAACTGTGTCTGTGTAGATAGAAAAGATAAATGGAGCTTGCTTTCATAAAAAGCGGTTTGGCAGTTTTGGATGACCGGGGAGTGGTGGGGGTATGTGTGAATGGTGCGGATGAAAGGGGGCTTTTCTCTAAAATCCTGGCAGGCCGGGCTGGTTATTCAGTGTTGGAATTGGAGCGCCACCTCGTGGTAACGCTGGAACACCCGCCAATACTCTTCCAACTATTCAGAAATTAAGTTGAAAAGTCAATTCTCCTTAGCCAAATTATCCTCCTCTTATTTTTAACTTAATTGTGTAAATCTTAGAGACACAAATTATTCCTTACATTTTCCCTTTGTTAAATGAACTGCATATTAATTTTCTTATAAAGTGTGAAGGAAAAGTAATTTTGTGATATTTCTGATGGGTTTGTTTTTAGAAACATCAGTGTAACTCATATAAATGGCTTTTACAATCATATAGAAAGAAAAAGCACAAAAAAGGATAATTTAATATGTTTTAGTTGTTACCAGTACATTTACTTAAAAAGCTTCAAATTGCATATGCTACCTTTTGTCTTTAACATATCTAGCATATACAAAACCAATAGAAATAAATGCTATTGGTATGCAAATCTAAAACGACTTTAAAAAAATTATTGTAGGAAAGCTGGATTTGCAGATGAAACCTGAATGAGGGCCAGAACAGTGAACTGATGGCAGGGGATGCCATGCATATTGGAATACTCTGGGAAAATCTGGTATAGGCTGGAGGACATAGTGTGAGACTCTAAGAACCCTCTTGAGAATATATTTAAATTGCTCTTCCAGATGAGCTCTTCAAGAAAGCCAGTTGGACTGTGATTCAACCCCCAGTGCCACTCATCCCAGATGGTACAGTCACCCTTCCTTTCCTAAGGATTCCAAGAGTATTCTTAAAGGGTTTTAATATGGAGTAACATTGGTACAGTACAAGGTTTATTTTCCTGCTTTAGAACACCCCCTGTGGATGTCCTCTAAGTGGCTCTCCATGAACGTCCTAATGCCGGATGAGAAACGAGTGATGGTGGATGCCAACGAGACATCGATTCAGAAGATGCTTGAAAAGCTGGGTATGTCCTAACACACTTCTACATAAACTTAAAAGAAAATTATTGTGCTACCAGTCAGGGTGAATGGAGGTTCAGTAGAAGCGGTCAAAGCAGCCAGCATTGGAAAACGCACTTAGCAAGTAAGAATAATTCAGTGATTTTTCTCCTGAATACTTCAGTCATAGAAATATGGTCTTCTTTTGCCCCCTACAGCTTGCAGCACATAAAGGTATGAGTAGCAACTAAAGTTATTGCTAGGATGCCTTTGAATGAGCTTTTTTAATGTAGTCTGTTCAGTTTAAGGTCAACATCAGTTTTGGAGAGGTTGAGTGCACCTATTGCTGAATGATACAGTGCAGAGGGCCCCGCGGGAGAGGGGCCAGAGTAACGACACACACCAATGTGGTTATCGATCGTTCTCTCTTTATTGCTCAACATAACACACTTCTTTATTGTGTGGCAGGGCACTCCCCCCCCCCCCCCTTTTTCCTTCCTACATACCAGAGTTAATGGGACCCCAGAGATAACCCTGGGGTCGGAGGACTCAGCAGGATTCTCTCTGGCGCCAGGAGGCTCAGGCTGTAAAGGTAAACATCTGGAAAACAAGTGTAGGAAGAGATAAAGAAATTTGATGACTCCAGAGACACCGTTTTATGCTATAAAAGGCACACGAGTTATCCCTGAAGCAGAAGCTTCCATACACCCACACACACCATGTGTAAGGGACTTCTCCCCGAGGCCTGGACCAGGCTCGCGGTTACTTCTCCGGAGATGGAGAGAAAGGGTCTCGATGTGTGCTGCACCAACGATTGGATAGTAAGATACATTGAATCCTAAGCTTATACTATTTCTTCACTGGCTGTAACTCAAAGGTACCTTATCGTGCACTGTATAAAATCTACTAGTAGCTTTTCCTTCTTGTTTTTATTCCTGTGTAGTATTATTAGTTTTGTTTTAAGTCTTATAGTCAATAGTTTTCCCATCTATTAATAAATAATTTGTTCTATAATAGACAGAATCAGTCATTATTAAAAGAACTTGCGAATGGGAGGGGGTTTTGAGGTGCTGGTCGTCTCAATAAGGTTACTACCTGCTGCCAGAGGCCTGGGCAGTAGGAAAGGACTTATTTAACTCCTAAACCCATTCGTGACATATATGTTTGCTAGACTATCACGAGGCAAGGGCATCTCCACCATTGGTTCATAGCTTAAATGCACGCACCTACAGCTC
>JAHLSL010005810.1:0-15676 GCA_025920805.1 Petroica traversi
CTCCCTCCTCTGTATTCTCTGGAGTCCACCAGGCACTTGTGCAGATACTTAACAGTTTAAGCAGGGGGAATAGCTCCTTTGAAGTCAACAGGCTGCACATCCTGGTTACAGTTAAGCATGTGCTCCACTGGATCAGGGCCTAAATAAATAAGTAACATTTTTGTGAAACTCATCTGGGCATCCAGTTGTCCTGCATGACAAGTGAGGCAGAGGGAATCTCTTCTGATGGGCTCCGAGCGGAGGGAATGAGCAGAGCATTTCATCTCTGCAGCTTCCAAAACTGAATGCATAATGTCAGCCTAAATGAGTTGGACTTGGGCATCTGAGGAAGAACTGCAGAAAGAATTTGTAGGAGGAGTTGTTCAGCAGATTGGCAGGGTTTTGCAGTGGGAATAGCTGGGAGAGTGCAGGTTTGGTTGGGTTAGAAACTAGATTCAGCTTTGGTGAGAAAGTTCAGGCCAAGGAGCAGCATTTGTGCACAGGAGCAGCATTTTTGCTGCTGGAGAGGCTAGAAGTGTGTACCTGGAGTCTTTCCTTCCTTCCTTTTCTTGCTGTCATCCTTAACCCATCCTGCTTCTGCCTCATGGGGGATACTGTGTTGTTTGGGAGACTTCTGGCCCAGCAGCCCCATTCCTGTGTCAGGGAAATGAATTTTTCTCTTCTTGGCTTTGGAAGTGTGTGTATGTGTGTGTCCCTGGACCCTCCCCAGACTGTACAGATGGACCAGTGGTGGAGGATGTGGGAGCAGCAGCATGTCCAGCATGAGCAATTGCGCCAGAAAATGCAGAAGCTGAATTTTCAGCAGCTGCAGCTGCTTTAAGGACTAGAAGCAGATTCTTTGGGGTCAAGCTCTGAAGAAATCCCTCTGGTTCCAATCTGGCTGGGCTCATTTGAGACACCAAGGCACGCTTGCCTTTTGAAACTTCACCTCTAAGTGATGTTTCCCCTGCCATCATTTGTATGCAAAAGTAGATTACTTAGGTGGCAAATATCCCTCCTGTGGGAATTTAATGGTATCCACCTGAGTTCCAGGTAAGAGACACACTGTGCCTGTGAAATAAGATGCATTGTCCAGCTCAGTAAATAAGTGAGACAGTGGGAATAATCTGCCACAGCCCTGAAGGTCTGAATATAGTGTTGTGGTCTCTATAATCATCAGACTTTTCTCATTAAATTCCGGTTTTGAACTTGCAGAAATTCAGGTCTCTGGCATCTTTGGATAATGTACTTCATATTTTAACAGGCAGCTGACCAGAATAACTTCTGTCTGCAGAATCTGTATCTTAATGATTTTAGAAGCATGTCTCATTTAGAACATAGTCCCTCTCTTGATCCCTTTGTCTTTTGCATTCCCTGGGAAATCTTCAGACACTCTGATGTTGTCCCAGCTCCTGGCTGGAGGTTTTTGGGTCACCTATGAGAGTACAGGTAATGTGGCAGCAGAGCAAAGAATGTCCCAACACTGACAGGAACAGGATTCAGAGTTGTCTTTAGGTAAAAACTTGTTTTTTCCTGACACAGTGGTGTAGTTGTTCCATTTGCAGCCTGTTCCTCCCTTCCACATTTCTCCAGCCTTTTGCCTTCCCATTAAATGGGCAAATGGAGGAATTCACTGTGCATGGAGGAAACTGGGCACACAGTGCTACTAAATGTACCTGTGGATGTGGAAAGTTTATTTTGGCAGGTTCTGGACTGTACCAGTTTCCTCTGTCCTTTAGCTTTATGACCCTGCAGGGTTAGACTGGTCGAAAGATGTCATTTGAAGGATGCTGGGAATGGCCATTTAACAGAATACTTCTTATTCCTGTTGCACAGTTCAGCTACTGTCCTTCTTTCTCACAGGAAGGACTTGAATTGCAGAGTTTAGCTTAGCACAGTTAGGTATTTTTTTCCAGCTGGTGGGAGCCAGATGGAAGAGTGACTGTAGGAGGAGTTCTGGGCTATTCTGGCTATTTTTATTGAGCAAAACAACTAACTTGTCATTTTTTTGAGAGTTGTTTTACTCTGCTAGTGGAAATCCTCTGCTGGGTACCACACATGATAATGCCTGAGAATTTCACAGGTCACTAGATGAGAAATTGTGTCCTGCTAGATGCAGTCAATGGCTAAAGGTGAAGAGTAAAACTGGTTCACAGCTGGAGCTGTGATTTCAATATATTATCCAAGACCTTGTCTGATAAGGTCAGATGTTGGATTTGAACTGCAGCTCCTGGAGAAAGAATTTTATTCCAACACAGTTCTGTAAAAACTCAGAGAACTATGTCTCTGTGATAAAAGACCTTTGCACATGCAATAAATACTAAAATATCTTTCCTGTATTGTTGAGTATCATTATAATATCAGTCATGTCAAGCTCTCACTTCAAAATCATAGATGCAGTTGAGTTCAAAAATATGCCAGAGAGGCACCTGTGACTGAAACCTGTTTGGAAGCAGATTAGTTTCAGGTGCCAGGATGGGGCCATTTAAATCACTGGTGTGACTGAGCTACAGGTGAGACAGATCATTCTTAACACTTTTCCAGGTTGCAGGACTGTGGTAGTTCCAGTAAAGGGTTTTGTGATGAGGTGTCCCTTGCCTTTGGAAGAAGACTGAGACCCACCAAGCTGGTTTATGACTGAAGGTCTGGATGTGCTTTTCTGTTTGGCCACAGAGTTTTGGGGTAAAATATTTGCAATGGTCCAGATGGCTTAAATTCTAACATTTTTGTACATACATTTGAATAGAAAATGGAATCTCTTGGTCTTGTGTTTGTGACAGTTTTAAGGATGGGCTGAGTGGGTTTTATACTTGAATTTCCAGCGATGTTCAGTTCTGCTTCTTCCAGCCCTTCCCTGACCAAACAGCATCACAGCACTCTCTTCACACACAGGGGTTGTTCTACCTCTGTAGGAGAGTCTGCAGGTTGTGCTGGACCATTTACAGCCCCCTTATTTAATGGCATGGTGGCAGTTCCTCTGTGGAGCTGCCAGAAAATCCCAGATGCTTTTCAGTGTGGGACAGCGCGAGGAGCAGAATTTCTGTGCATTATTTGCAGGACTGGACAGGCTCTGGAGAGAGAGAGGCCTTTCTAGCTGTGGCCTCCTGCCATCCACTAATAGTTCAGCTATCTGTTGTCACAAGAAAAGCATCTGTTTGATTTACCAGTTTATATAACATAATAAGTCCTTAAATAAACCTCTATCAGGCTGGCTCTGGGAAGCCGAGCAGGCGCGCTGGTGCCAGCTCCGTCAGGAGACTGTCATTAGTCTTCCTTGGAAAGGCTGGAATGGCAAGGTGTCCAGACACAGGCAGGCTGCAGTGAAAAATGAAAGCTGGGGCTGGTGTGTGGTCGTAGCTTCTGATTTTTGTTTGGTTTCTGTCTGATTTTTTTAATGCTTTGATGGTTGTTATGGTTTTTCTACACTGAAGCGTGGTTGGTTTTCAGTGTCTGCTTAACAAGAGCTGGTAATGGCTGTTTGTGCTCTCTTTCCAGGCCCTTGACAGCTTGATTTGTGGCTTCCAAAGGAGTTTGGTGTGGAGGGTCTGGATTTATCAGCCACAGTGCTGGGCCTTAAATCCCTTTTCCTATAAACCTTAGTTTCGTAACTTTCTTCAAGGAAAGAGTGCTTTTAATATTTATCTGTTTTTATGTTTCTCTAAAGTATTTTCTTTTTCTAGGTATTTATCTTTCTCAAAGTATTTTTTGATCTTCCTCCTGCCAAGCTCTTAAACTCCAAGTCCCATGGGGACTCAGGCATTTCAGATGGCACACTCCAAATATACTAAAAGGGTTTTCTCACTTGCCTCCTCCCAGGGTGAGGAAAGCCACAGTGACGGAGACTACAGTTCCTCAGGTTCCATTGGGTTAAGGAATTTCTGAAATGTTTTAGAACATTTGATGTTTTTCTCCAGCTCCTCTTCATTGTGGATTGCACTGCAAAGCAGCTCTGGTGAAAAGAGATCCTGAAAGTTTAGGTCTAAGTGCTTCATGAAATGTATTCAAGCTGTTAATTTGGTTATAAAATACTTTTCACCCCACACACTTGATTTTTCTGTCATGAGCAATCTCATGTACTAAATCTTCTCACATGAAATGTCAGTGCTTTGATGGTGAGCTTCAAGGCTTTTATTCTATTTCTCTTCACTACAGCTCCATGGATCCCTTGTTGATTTGTGAGTGCCACTGGCATCTGTAGTATCTTCTGCCTTGATGAGATGTGGGGAAACAAATGGAGTCTCTTGAACCTCTCTGTGTTGGATTCAAACCATAAAATGGCAAATCTGACTGTAATCACTTTAGCTGAAGCCAGTTTACCTGTTATCAGGAAAATCCTGAAATTCTCTTTCTTCTTCCATATCAACACCTGTCTTTCTCTGTTTAGCCCTGCTTCTTTCATATTCTTTTCTATCCTAGTGGAGGAAGAAGGAAAAAACTGAAGAATTGAGACTCTCTGGGTACATATTGTTAGTTCTGTGCCTTCAGGCTGTGCCCCATATGTCTCCTACTCCTACTGTCTTTTAGGTGTCTGCTATTTATTGCTACAATTCTCTTGTGAAAAGAGCTTCAGTTTTAATCCAGTTGTGGAATAAGAGTGACATCACAGACTGAGGCAGGGCTCTTTTGGGTGCTGAATCTTAAGTCTGTTAAATTGGACTGTGGTGTCTGGGGCTGATTCACATAGTTGCCTGTAATAGCAGTAATCAGGGCTGCTATCTGTGTTGTCATCGTGCAGACTGCACAGCAGCCCTCAAAAATCCCCAGACCTCAACACCCATGATAAGTGAGTCATGCACCACTGCTTTTTCCTAGCCTGGAGTCTGGAGGCACAGGATACATTTCACTTCTGTTCTGTTTTTTTTTCTAGGACAGACTTCTGCGTGCACAAAGACAAGCCTTGTGACACTGTGGGTAAGTCCAAGAAGCAGGGGAGGGTATTTTGATAGCCACCTCTGTGCTAAGAGGAGTGTTCTGGGCAATCTTTCACTCTTTGGTTTGTTGTAATGTTGGTTTTGCTGCTCTGTGTACCTCTGTGATGCAAATATGGATTAGCTGAGCTATAAATAAGCCATTAAAATTTAACCCCTTCTAACCCCTGGAGGTCTCTGAGTTCAGGAATTATTCTTAAATATTTCTGCTACTTTGGAGTGGATGCAGAAGAAATTGCCTCTTGGTGTGTGTGTATAATGTTCCTTTCAGGTCTCTCTCACCTCAGACAAGAATTTGCTAACTAAGGAGTGTATTTCCCATTGTCAGAACCTGTGGGACATTCCCAGATCAAGCTGGCACTCAGACACTGGAGAAGAATACTGTAGGATTTAACTCTGTGGAATTTGGTTATAAGGGTAAAATAGAAGTGAGAGATCTCTAAAGATGGGTTTAGAGCATGGGAATTTATTGTGAAAGAGCATGGGTGTGAGAGGCTGCTGGGCTGCAAGACACAGCTCAAAGCAGGCCAGAGAGAGAGAGAAAGAGGCAAAAGGAGAGAGCAAAAAGAGAGCGATTTGCCGTTTACAATACAATAAATCATCTTCTCTGTTGAATATTCTAACTCTCTTTAACCAATCTGAGACAAGCTATGAACTCTACAACATTTACATGCAACCTATAAGAATCATCACATTACCATATGGGGTTATATTTTAAACCTTAAAAAACTACTTTTGGGAATCTTCTTCCAGGCAGGCAGGGTTTGTTCTGACCTTTGGACCTGCCTAGGCAGAGGGTATTGTTCTATCAAGAAGGAGGATTACCTTCAGTCAGCTATACCATTGTTTCTTAGTTACTCTTCAACTCAAACCTTGTCCTCATCCCAATCTCGACTATACTTTCCATATTTTCAGCATCCCTTGCAAGGCAATCATATCTATAAGGCTTTCCTATTTCATCTTCCCCAACAGAATACCTCATTGTAGGAAAGCCAAGTTAAATCTTCTTTTCATCCTCCTGCTCCTCCTACTTCCTAACTGCCTTTACTTATATCCAAAGTCTGCATACACAGGGTCCTTACATCCCACACATTAAATGCTTTGTTTGTTTATTTCACTCAGGTAGCAGTAACCTTCACTGTGTTCTCCTGTATTTTTTTTTTCAATCCCCACAGTAGCAGCAGTGTTTGGAGGCACAGCTCAACATCCTCTCTGTGATGATGGCATGAATTTTTTTAGTCAAGTGGCCCCTTATCCTCCATTCTGTGTAAACTTGGGATGGATACTGATTTTCAGCTGTTTTTGCACTCCAGTGTTCAGGGAGACGTAGGAATTATGGACAGTGAGTGATGAAGAGCAGGGAGGGAAGTGCCTTCAGCAGGAGCCCTGTGGAAGGCTCATCTTGGGATGCAGCTCCTTCCTTCCTTGGTGTGGGGATCAGGTGAAAGGAGGAAATGCAGGGCTGGAGGATACATACACATGAGCAAGGACTGGCCTCTGTGTCCAAGTTTGTTTCATTTGGAATCCCTCACAATGCTTTTATTCTGTGTCCAATGGAAAACACACTTCCACTGAGGAAGGTTTTTGCACCGTGTGCCTGCACCTGGAGGTGGCTGTGGTAAGAGACAATAAAAAAGTTAAAAAAATAAAAGAGAGAAAAGCTGATGGAAGACACATGCTGAGTAAAGTCAGAGCTCTTTCTGTATTTAAAGAGAGTATTGTTGAAGGTCTTTATTCAGGGAATTATATTACCAGAGACAGCATGACTAAGGAAATATTTTTATTACTTCTTTTCTGTTCTTACAATACCCAAGTTATTTCTTGTGCTGCAACTTGCTGCAGGCTGTGGCTGCAGTGGAGAAAGCAGGAGATCACAGCAATGAAGATTAAACTTGTTATTCTTTCCAGCATAGTTTTCCAAGATATTTAGGAGGTTATTGTTCTTAGGACAAAACCAGTCTGGCCTCTTTGCTTTCTTCAACCTTGCTTTTCCTACCTTCTCCCCTGACAGTTTGATTATGTGGCAGCAAAGCACTTGTGTCTTCACTTACGCATTTTCTGTGCCTCATTTGGCCTTGTGTGCCATTTGCATTTTTTCATGGCAGTGGAAGAATAAATTAATGAATGTTCTTTTGTGACATGCAACTGGTTTGAAAAAGTGATTGGTGTTGGTAGTATTAAATTTTAACCACGCAAAAGATTCTCCAGTTTTTCTCCTTTGTCAGGATTGGGAAAAACAGGTGTCAGTTGTAGAGAAATAGGTTTTTAATAATCAGACTTCCATGCCCTGTGTACATACCTGGGTGATATAAGCAGCAGTGCAGTGTGGCTTTGACTTGGGCTTTAATATGAGTGCAGCTATTGAGGCAGGGGGATACCCATTGATCATCCATACTGGCTTAGGAAGGTTTATCTTGGTCTTCCAACCATCTCTGCTGTTGCCAGATTCATGTTTCTCACTCCAGCTCCCAGATCTGCTCTCCAAATCAGCAGGACTGTCTGTAGAAGCACAAAGTGAGTCCAGCGAGTGACATCGCATTTGGTCGTGATGGTGGTGCTGAGGTTATTGCACTCCCCCAAGTTCTCTACAGCAGCAACTCGCTTTCATTTCTCACTTTCCACTTGAGCAGATGAAGAACGTGGTCTCAACAGATGCATTGGTGTTTTTACACCTGCTCGTGGCTGAGGTTGGCCCTTGCAATGCCTGTGCTGCTGTCCTGTCAATGCAGCGAGCAGCTGCTCTCCTGAACCAGGAGGCTGCTGCTCTATATAAGGCAGAGAATGTGGACTCTTAGACTCCTGATTTCTATTCCCAGCGCTGGCACTGACTCACTGTGTGACATTTGGCAAGTTACTTGAATTCTGAATGCTTCTGTCTACCTCTGTGAATTGAGGATTTTGAGTGCAAAGCTACAGGAGATTGCATGGCTTAGGGAGGTCTCCTGTAAAAAGTGTGGTGTTCTTGGGGGTGTGATGCAGTACAAGCCCAGAATCCAATGTTGCTTAGTCATGTTCAAGAGACTGTAAGGAACCTGTTGGATTATGTCCTGAAATAAGAGGACTCAAAGTGCTGTAGGTAATGTTATTTTCAGTGACAGTGCCTTGATTTTCTTTATGTTGTGAGAAATAATGAAACTAATATTCCCCTGGTGAAAGCCTTGAGGCCCAGCTGTTGTTGAGAAGTGGGATTACGAAATTTAAATGGCTCATAAGAGGTGTTCATTTGTGCTTTGAAAGATCCGTATTGAAAAACCTGTCTGGAATCTTTGCCTGCCATGCAGACACAGAAAGAAAAGAGGAGCAGGAGGTTTGTATTTGTATTCTGGCAGGGGCCCCCTCACTGAAACCAGTTGCCCTGGGGACTTGGTTCAAATTTTCTTGGCCCAGCTGCCAGGGTAGTGTGGAGGGTTACATAATGGCAGAAACAAGCTCAAAAATGAGGAAAATGTGTAGGTATGTCTTGGTGGGGTGATACCCACTGTCTGCACCACAGAACAGAACCACGTTTGTGTAAGAAATAATTTGTTAATGCTCATTGCCCCACTTTGTTGGGTAAGTTAGGCCTGAAAATGGATGGATAGATTCCAAAGGAGGTGGACAGAAGAAAAACAATATTCCTGTGTGGAGCAGCTGTGTTCCAGCAGCCTCTGCTGTGGGATACACTCTGCAGTTTGAGCAGGAGGGCTCTCTTTGTATGACGCAGCCTTGTCACACACCAAAATTCCTGAATCTGCTTTGGGCTCATCCCTCGTGCTGTGACTCCAACCAGAGCTGCTGTTTCCTGCAGAAAAATCTGTGTTCCAGCAGAGCTGTCTTCGAGCCAGCCAAATTGCGAGTTTAATGTCTTCCTATTAATATCAGGCTGCAGCTTGGAGCCTTGCACACTGTCAGGATCCAACCTTTCTGTGACATAAGCAGATTGAGAATGCCCCTTTCGTTCAATATTTCCAGTGCCAAATAAGCAGCTTAATGGTTTGTTAGGAATGATCTTGCATATTTCAAGGCAAAGCTTGGCCTTCATTCCTCGGTGTACATGTTACCCCAGATCCAAGCTGAAGCTTCCCTGTATTCAGCTAATAATAAAATTGGGGGCAGTGTGGAATTGGGAAATGGAAAATGAGAATGTGTCTTAAATAGCCTTAAATAGCCCTGGTTAAAAATTACCTCTGCTGCAGTCACATGTGCTCCTCTGTGGCTTGATGTTGGGGGAAAGAAAGCAGAGTGAGTGTGTGTAGTGCAGAGGGGCAGACTGAGCTGAGGGAATAGCTGCCTGGAGAAAACCAAGCACAGAGTGGAGGGGTTTGAGAAACACAGTTTTCCAGACTCTTTCCACAAGTGAATCAGTGTTTTGAGGAAAACATTCCCATCTCCTGGCTGTTTATCACAGTAAAGCATTTCAAAATGTGCCCAGTTTTGGCAAAGGAGGATCTGTGGTCTGTGTCTCCAAGTAGGCTTTTTTTTTTTTTATTGCATTTAAAACACCTGAATAAGGGACTGCACATTTTGACCTTTTCCTTGGCCATTTGCCACCTCTGGCTGGCCTGTCCACAGCAGGGAACAATTCTGGTCATCCTGCCTGTACTGTTCATTTAAATCTTCCTGCCTGTGTAATATTGATTCTGGTGTCACAACAGAGAATTCATCCCCAAGGAAAGGGAAAATACTGGCTGGTTTGCTCTGAGTGGAAAAGGAATTCTCACATTCAAAACATTTTCCATAGTGGTTCATGTTGAATGTTTCTGTATATTCCAGGGTGGGTTTTTATTTTGTGCCAGAATAAATAGAAATACTTGCTGCTTAAAACAATTCATTAGAGCAGCAGTGCCTGGCTTTAGCAAAAGCCTTGCTGGGACTGTCCTTCAGACCAAACACAGCTTAAAACATTAAAATGAAAATACTGAAGGTTAAAATGTCCCTTAAAGAAACACCATCGAGTTGATTTGGTGTTTGGGAAAGAAAGGGACCTCACAGCAATGCAGATTTCTGTCACTTGTGGCTCTGTAGGGCAGTGAAGGCTTTTGGCTTTAGGAAACCATGGGGAACTGTGGTCCAGTGCTGAGGAAGAGTTTTTCCCTTGCTTTTTGGTTGCTAGGGAATAAATGCTGGTCTGTACAGCCCAGACAGTGCTGAACTGTGCTATTGGGCATATTCATCACTACCATCTCCCAGGCCCCACCCTGCCCACCACAGCCTTCCAGTTTCTTTTCACCAGCTAGCAATCCCTCCTCTTCCAAATTCCCACTAAAAATTTGTGTGCCGAGCAAGTGTAATACGAGATTGCAGAAATCTCAGTGGAGCCCTGGGATAAGCACAGCCACTCAGGTAATCTGGAATTCCTGCTGCTGTAACCCTTGCTCTGCCTCCTATGTCCTGTCTGTGCTGTTCCTTTTCTTCCTTTGGGGATGTGGTTTCAGCCAGGCTGCCTCACTGTGCACTAAAGACTAGAGGAAAATCCTGCTTACACTAGACTCAGAATCTTGGTTGTGGCTTCCTTGGGGTCAGGATCCTGTTCTTAGATGTTGTCTGAGACATGCAACCCTCCTGATAACATCTTATAAAGGCTTACATTCTGGTTTTATTGTTAAGGAAAGCAGAGCATTTGAATTTTATTTGCCTTTGGGTTTGTTTTGCAGCTCAGTAGTCTTGTTTAGGTTTGTCTTTATTCATTCCATGTACTGAGGACACTGGTGGATTCTTGATCTCCTTGGCTGAAAAATATCTATCTGAAAAAGTAGCCAAACACAAGGTAGTGCCCTTAGTTGGGAGCTCATATTGTCCTGTTTCAAGGAGTTTTTGTAGAAAATAGGTAGTTGATCACTCTTTGGGAATTTTTCTATCTTTGAGTGCTATTGACTCACAGACTATGTCAACTTTTAAAATTTTCTCTCTATTTCATGTCTCAGGTGAAGGAAACAACTTGGGTAATTAAAACAAATGCAAGTGTTTAGTGGGAGCAGGATTAGTTACAGGTTTTCTGTAGGTTTGTCATTTTTCCTGCTTCCATGTGTTTCCAGTTCCCAGCTCTGAGGTCTCATAGATCTCCAGCTGCTCTCATGATTGACTCCTTTTCCTTTCCTTTTCCCCTGTTTCTCTTTGGGGTTAGTTCAGAGCTCGTAGGAGCTCTTGCTCAGTTTTGTTCCTTGTTGTTTCTGTGTTCATCTGGGGCTGGACACCCAGAGGCTCTGCAGGGTCTGTTTTCCATCACTCAGACCACAGGACATGCCCACCGAGGTCATGGAATTTCCCCACGTTTACTCCACTTTAGTCTTCACAAACCTCCAGCAGTTCCTCATTAGTTCTCCTCCATACATCATCGTCTTTTTGCAGCCCTAAAATGTGTTTCAGGGCCCTTTTATTTTCCCATTATTTATCTGTCTGTCATGCTCACCCATCCCAGCAGATGAAACGGTGGCCTCACAGTGTGCTGTGTGTTTGAAGCCTGTTCTCAGGGAGCTGGAACTAAACATTGTCAGCAGGGAGGAATAACACACTTGCTGCTCTGTACCTGGCCTTTCATGTCCTCCATCAAACTGCTATTGGTAATTAATGCTCATAGATATTTAGGCTGGCTTGCTGAAATATGTTTGTTGTCAGCTGTAGGGCAGCATGTCCAAAATCTTCCCATCAACTTCCCACCCTGCTTTTGTTTGTTAGAGTGTCTCTGCTCATCCGAAATCATGCTTGTCTTGTTGGTTGCTCCCTCCTGACCTCAGATTTGGACAGAGCTTTTGTCTTTGTTGTGGCTCACCCCAATGTTGGTGCAGAGTGTTTAAGCTTTACCTTCTCCCATAGTTTTATTCATGGTTCATGGAGATGTGTTTTGATAAATGCAGGTGAGCAACTTTCTAAAATGCTGTGGAAAGGACCCATAGTACTTTACCAGGCAACATATTCTCCAGGCCATCACATCTCAGCATTATACAGGGTGGAGCTGATTACTGTTTGAATGAAATGGATCTTGATAGGATTATTATAGAATTCTAGAATGGTTTGGGACCATTAAAGCCCAGTGTCACGAATGGATTTGGGAGTTAAATAAGTCCTTGCCTACTGCCCAGGCCTCTGGCAGCAGGTAGTAACCTTATTGAGATGACCAGCACCTCAAAACCCCCTCCTATTCACAAGTTCTTTTAATAATGACTGATTCTGTCTATTATATAACAGATTATTTATTAATAGACGGGAAAACTATTGACTGTAAGACTTAAAACAAACTAATACTACACAGGTATAAAAACAAAAAGGAATGACTACTAGTAGATTACATACAGTGCACGAGAAGGTACCATTGAGTTACAGTTAGTGAAGAAATAGTATAAGCTTAGGATTCAATGTATCTTACCATCCAATCGTTGGTGCAGCACACATCGAGATCCTTTCTCTCAATCTCCGGAGAAGTAACCACGAGCCTGGTCCAGGGCTCGGGGAGAAGTCCCTTACACATGGTGTGTGTGTATGGAAGCTTTTGCTTCAGTGATAACTCGTGTGTCTTTTATAGGGGGAAACAGTGTCTCTCAGTCATCAATCTTTTCCTTTATCTCTTCCTACTTCTGTTCTCCAGACTAGGATGTTTATTCTTAACATCTGAGCCTCCTTGGCACCAGAGATGACTCCTGCTGAGTCCTTTGACTCCTGGGTTATCTCTGATGCACCCATTATCTCTGGTATGCAGGAAGGTGGGGAGTGGGGGTGCCACTGCCACACACCCAGCTCATTCCAAACCTCTGCTGTGGGACATTTTCCACTAGAGCAGGTTGCTTCAGCCCCATCCAGCCTGGCTTTCTACAGAAAACTCACTGGCTACCAGAATTAATTATTTCCCATCAGGAATCCAGGACTCCAGGCCAAATTCCAGCCTAGTGTCCAGTGGGTGGGTAACTTAGCTCCTTTCTGCTGCCTCTATTGAAAGGAATAAGTCACGAGGGAAAATATTTGCCATGACTTTGTTGATATTTATTCTGATACTCTGACTTTATGCTTTCATTTCAACTCCATCTCATAAATCACTTTATGTGCTAAATCACTGTGCAGGTGCAAACACATCCTGCATTCCACTCCAGGGCCATTTCTGTCTGTGTGAAATTATATAGACATGTACACAAAGCACCTGGGAATTTTGATCTCATAGCTTAAAGGGCAGGTACCTGCATGAGATGTTCCTTTCCCCATCTTTTTACCCCTCACCCTCTTCCTACGTCTGGGGCTTTGACATGCAATGACTCTGGGGGGAAAGGGCTTGTTATGACTGTTTGAACTAACAATTCCCAGTGAATTTACAGGATAGTATCCTTCAGAAGCAATTTGCTCCATTTGCATGCTGGCATGGAGAAAAAACAATCAGAAGTATAATATTTTAAGATTTCATTTTGTGTGGCAGGCAGTTCTTAGTGTTTTGGTTCTCCTGAATATACTAGAACTATATGCTAGAACTTTGAATTATAGCTTTATTTCCTAGACAGCTTTGTGCCTCGATTGTTTTCTAAATTAGAGATGATGTGTGGGACACTGCTTGAAAACCCAGGCTTTGCTTATGGCTAAGCAGCATTTAATGATGATTTAAAGAAATCTCTGCTGCTTATCTCAGAAAGGGGTCATTGTGTTTTCAAACAGAGAAGCAGGAGCCTAATTGATGTCCAGCTAAGCCCACACTGCCAAACAACTGTCAGGAAAAGCTCTGGAACTGCTCCTGGCTACTGTGTGTGTGAAGCTGAGAAGCCTTTGAGGCAGACACGAGCAGAACAAGCTCATTATATTTGGTCTGTGGACAGACCATTAGTGTCTTTTGGGGTTTGTAGTGTTTCTGCTCTTGTCTCTTGCCTCATCCATGTAAATGGAGATTTTCCATGCCTGCTGCACTGCTTCACATCCCAGCTCTGTCGCTTTCCCTTGCTGAGGGGTTTGTTTCTCTGGGGGGATTCTCACCAGAATGATCATAAAACAAATAAAATCATCAATTCTGCTTTCATAGCTCACCCTGCTTCTTGCTTCCCCTTTTATTATAAAAGGTTGTGGAAAGATGAATAGTGTTTGTTTTCCACGGTGTCAGACCTGCTGTCAGTGCTCCATAAATAACCCCTCTGGGCCGGGAATGCCAACCCAAGGCTCTCTGCAGCAGAAAGCAGGATTTTCTGCTATGACACGTTTCAGGCCAGGTGGACAGGGGAAAACGGGATTCACAAAAAAACATTTCTCACTGATTGTCATCCAAGAACAAGGAATGGTTTTGCACATCCCCATTTCCAGCCCAGCCCCTTCCCTGTTAATTCCTGGTGCTTCCCTGACTGACCATGAAAAACACATTGAGGGGGTTTTGTATTGTATTTTATTGGTAAAAAAAATAATGTATTGAGAGGAAAGGAAAATTAATTTGTAAACAGGGCTTTTCCTCAGTAAAATACAAAGGTCTGTACCAAAGAGATCAGAACTGTGGTCCCCATGGTGCTGGTAAGGGAGCGAGCCCTGGAGAAGGGAAGGGACAAGCCCAAGGACAGAGCTAGCTGGGGCTGGGTCTCAGCTCCGCTTCCTTGGGCACCAGCCAGTTCCTCAGGTCAGTAAAATAGTGGTTAAACCCTTCTCAGGCCAGAGGTTTGTGTTCATTCTTCTTTGTACTGCCTGGGTCCTTATTTCCCCCTCTGTTTACACATTCCTGGTCAGTTTGCTGCAGACTGCAGCACTTTCAGAAAGCTGATGCGTTTATAATTGAGAAACCTCTGAGGTTTTTCTTCTCCTGTCAGATGTAGATGGCTTTTATCCAGTTGACTGCTTTACAGTGCCTTTATCCTTTGATGGCTTGAAAACATTTCAGATAGTTCCTATTGTTTTATAGACCCTGTAGCTAGAAAACCAAGCTGTGTAAGAACATCTGTACATAGCTGTGCAATAGGCTACAGACATGTAGGGTAATAAGGCGTGATTGCATTCATTGTAGCATTTGCTCCACTGGATAATCAAATAGAAGCATTCCAGTTACACACAGGATACGTAAGAGTAAAGGAAGGCAATGAAGGACAGTTGCCTATTGTACTTTTACATTTCTTTTGTCTTGCAGCTGCCAAGACTAAATGCAATTTTGAGAGTGAGTTTTAAATAACGTAGAGATGAGATTTTACTGGTGATAACCAGGAAAACCACACTGGGAAATGTGCATGAAACTTTCCCTCCCCTTCCCCAAGAAGGATGTTTGACCTGTGCTGATTTTTTTTCATTTGAATTGTATTTTTCCCAGCTTTGGTTAAATATCTGGTAACATGACCTGGTATTATACCTAACTCATTTTGGAGGGTGTCTGGTCCTGGCAGGATTTTGCTACCCCAAGTGCACTCAATAGACTGAAAGTCACTTTAAATCCTTGGAATGTTGTTGGGTTTTATTTAACAATTCTCCCACTGCCTCAGCACAAGCTCCAAGCTTTTCAGATGGGATTGTGCTCCACATAATGCAAATAGGAATTGGGTATGTAACAGTATTTCGCACCACTGAAAATGTTCCCTGTGTTTACCAGTGTGCTGAAAATGCAGTAGGGAGTTTGCCCCAGCCAGCTGTGATCCACTACAAGCTCATTCCATGGCTGCAAATATTAATGGCAGGTGCTGTGGGGAAGGTGATGGAATTTTGAGCAGACCCAAGAATGCACAGATACGTTCTGGAAATAAATTACTGTCTCTAAATGCACGGCAGAGTACTTTGAATTTTACATGTGTTGATTTGACCAGATTTTCCCTGTAGAAAATACTGGGGTTGCTTTATCAAGTCCTTGCCAGTTTAGATAG
>JAHLSL010005866.1:0-10178 GCA_025920805.1 Petroica traversi
CTTTCCAAGCTACTTCAAGTAGTTTGTCCAGATTTCTTAACTCTTCCTCTTCCAGTTTCTGTAATTTTTTCCTAATATCATCTTGTGACTGACCCAGAAAGATAAGGGCAAGCTGAACTTTGGCTTGTTCTGTGTCTATTTGAAGGTCTGTATATTTCCTGGCTGCTTCTTTAAGTCTCTCTAGAAATGCAGTGGGGGATTCCTCTTTCTCTTGTCTTATTTGATACAACTTTGACCAATTTATAGTTTTAGGTATAGCATTCTGAACCCCTATCTGAATCCACTCTTGGTATTTCTTTAGTTTCATCATGTCTATTCCAGATGGGTCATTGGGGTCCTACAGTGGATCCTCAGTGGGAAAATTATTGTCTAGAGTTCCTGTCACTAATCTCAGATGAATATCTTCCCTTGCCCGTTCCCTGGCTGCTCTGAGTACCATCTCCTTTTCAGTAGAATCCATTAAAGTATCTAATATTACTTGGATATCGTTCCAGTCAGGATTCTGCATCTTTATAATAATTTTCACCACCCTGGCTACCTTATCAGGATTTTCCCTATAGGTCCCGGCTGACTGCTTCCATATTACTAAATCTCCTGGGGAAAAGGGTACCTTTACAAAAACCGGCCCGTCCACCCCCACACCTTGTCTTAACGGGGCAACTACAGTTTTCTTTTGTTTATCTGTTCTTGACAAACCTCTTCCCGTCTTAGGCTGAGCTGGGGCCAACCTGGATCGTGTACGGTGGGATATCGGTTCATCCTCATCACTTTCACTGCTGTCTACTCCCTCCGCACCCCCTCCCTCATGTCTCTGTATTGCAACTGGGCCTTGGTTATTTCTGGGCCAAGGTATAAAAGGGGTGCCATGAGCAGGTGAAGGGGGTGTAGGAGGGAGGGGAGGATACCCTTGAGCAGGCGTGGGTGGGAGAGGGGGGTATCCTTGGGCAGCTGTAGGTGGGAGAGGGGGGTATAGAGCAGGTATAGGTGGGGGTGGAGGGTATCCCTGAGCAGGCATACGTGGAGGGTTTTGAGCAGGCGTAAGCGGGGATGGGGGGTTTCGAGCAGGCATAGGTGGAGGGTTTTGAGCAGGGGGGTAGATAAATCGGTTTCAGTAGGAGGAGTGAGTGGATGATGTGAGACAGGGTCAGATGAAGTAGAGTTAGACTCCCTCGGTACCTTGGGGGCTACCAGGAAATCACCTTCCATGTCATCTTTCCGAGATAAACTTTCATTCAATGCCAGGTGCTCTATACAATGTTTCCCCTGAACACATGCCGCACATTTGTCATTGTTAAATGCTGTAGTAACCATTAAGCCTCCCTCCGCCAGCCACTCCGATTCTTCCCGTAAACAGAAAAACAAATCAACATAAGGCATTTCATCCAATTTTCCCTCCCGCTTACAAAATGACAGTAAGTGAGAAATCAAGTCATACTGCAAAGACCCGTTTTCAGGCCACCGTTTCCCGTTCTGCAAAACATATTTCGGACACTGAGTGTTACAATAATCAATTAGCTTATCTTTACGTAACCCTTGCCCAAAATTACCCTGTTTCCAATGTGCTAATAAGCACCCCAGGGGAGAAGTACACGGTATGGGAGCATAGCCACCCACAACCCCTTTTTTGAACTTCTCCATATAACCGCTACTGCCAACCCTGCAATGCTTTCGCAATTGACTTACAGGTGGCGCCTAGGCATTTACCAGGAATTCCTTAGCCCAACCACACGTAGCTTTCGCTGCGTCTGACAGGCAGGCAACCAGACCAGACCAGACCAGAATTAAAAGCACCTTACCTTTCCAGGGGACGTTGTGAGCGGTGGAGGGTCGCGGCGCCGATGGGCTCCCCGAGAATCCCTCGGTGCCGGCTGGAGCGTGATCAGGTCACAGGATCCTCAGCAGCGCTCACAGGGTTCCATCTGGGGTCGCCAAAATGTTAGCGTAGAAACACATAATCACAGAATGATTATATGCAGGTGCTTTTATTTGAAGAGCTCTGGGAATCGGGGTACCATACCCAAATCGATTCCGACATGGATCTGCAATGGATATATTTTTATACTGTTCCTTACATAACTGTCACCAGTTAATTGTTAATTCAATATTGTTCTATTTGAACTTGAACATAACTTTCTGTTATGATGCCGTTTCTATTACATATATTGTTTCCACCCATGCATAAGCTGTAGCCCCCTTTATCCAATTACCCCCTTATCATTTCTCAGGATCGTTATAATCGAATTATCGTTCTTACTTGTTTTTACTAAACAATCATCTTGTTATGGGCAATTATTGCAAAGCCCACACAGGTGCAGTTCTCATGACTACGCTTCTACCTAAAAAAGACAACACCTCAGGTTTACCTACTGTTCCCACAACCTATTGCAAACCGAAATAATTTTTAACCCTTATACTATCAGGAGCAGCCAGAGACCTTGATGAGTGTATTTCCACATGGCAGAAATCCTTCTCCCTAAGGAATTTATGGAGGCGGCAGCCTCCTCCTGGAAACTAGGCCCAGGACGTGAATGGTGGCCTTATTCCCTGTGAAAGAAATATCATGCCCCCAGTCTCTTGATGACAGTTTTCAGGAGCTTTTGGAATTTAAAGAGCAGCCAGAGTCCTAGTTGGTGATGTTTTCCATCAGGGAGAAATCCTTCTCCGGACGGAATTTAAGGAGGCAGCAACCCCCTCCGCGACATAGGGCCCTGGACTTGAAAGATTGCTCTTTGACCAGTGAAAGCAAGTTCGGCCTCCCAGATTCTTGCTGTCATTTTGCAGGAGGTCTTTGGCACGTCAAAAGAAGCAAGAGTCCTAGTTGGTAGTATTTTCCATCCGGAAGAAATGCTTCTCTGTGCGAAATTTTAGGAGATGGCAGCCCCGTCGCGATCACAGGGCCCTTGCCTTGAATGATGGCCCATTTCCCTGTGAAAGAGAGCTCAACCCGCCAGTTTCTTGATCTCAGTTTGCAGGAGGCCTTTGGTAGTCCATGGGAAGCCAGAGTCCTGGTTGGTGGTGTTTTCCATCTGGGAGAAATCCTTCTCCGTGATGAAATTTAGGAGGCAGCAGCCCCATCCCGGTCACAGGGCCCTTGTCGTGAACGCTGGCCCTTTTCCAGGTGAATGAAAGCTCAGACACCCAGTTTCTTAATGTCAGTTTTCAGGATTCCCTTGGCATTTTAGGAGCAGCCGGAATCTTTGCAGGGTGTGTTCTCCATCTAGGAGAAATCCTTTTCTGTGCAAAATTTTTGGAGCCCGTAGCCCTGTCCCGGGCATAGGGCCCATGAAATGAACAATGGCGGTTTTCCCTGTAAAAGAAAGCTTAGGACCACCTGTTTCGTCATGTCTGTTTGCAGGAGGGCTATTGTACTGCGCGAGCAGCCAGAGTCATTGTTTTGTGCATTTTCCATCTTGGAGAAATCCTTCTCAGTGCGGAATTTTAGGAGGAGGAATGCCCCCTTCTGGTCAAAGGGCCCTGGGCGTTAAAGATAACCCTTTTCCCAGTGAAAGAAAGAACAGCCCCCCCCCAGTTGATCAACGTCAGATTTCAGAAGGTCTTTGGATCTCCAAGAGCAGGCAGACTCCCTGTTGGGTGTGTTTTTCATGTGGGAGGAACCCTTCTCTGTGCCGAATTTTAGGAGGCGGCAGCCCCGTCCCCGACATCAGGCCCTGCACATGAACGATGACCCTTTCCCCTGTGAAAGAAAGCTAAGAGCAGCCAGAGTCCTTGTTGGGTATATTTCCATATGGCAGAAATCCTTCTCCCTAAGGAATTTAAGGAGGCGGCAGCCTCCTCCTGGAAACTTGGCCCAGGACGCAAACGATGGCCCTATTCCCTGTGAAAGAAATATCATTCCCCCAGTGTCTTGATGACAGTCTTCAGGAGCTTTTGGCATTTAAAGAGCAGCCAGAGTCCTAGTTGGTGATATTTTCCATCAGGGAGAAATCCTTCTCCGGACGGAATTTAAGGAGGCGGCAACCCCCTCCGCGACATAGGGCCCTGGACTTGAACGATTGCTCTTTGACCTGTGAAAGAAAGTTTGGCCTCCCAGATTCTTGTTGTCATTTTGCAGGAGGCCTTTGGCACTACAAGAGCCGCCAGATTCATAGTTGGTACTATTTTCAGAGTGGAAGAAATCCTTCTCCGTGTGGAATTTTAGGAGGCGGCCGCCCACTCCCAGGCACAACGCCCAGGATGTGAGTGATGGCCTTTTTCCCTGCGAAAGACAGCTCAGGTTCCTTAGTTTCTTAATGTCAGTTTGAAGGAGGCCTTTGGCACGCCAGGAGAAGCAAGAGTCTTAGTAGGTGGTATTTTCCATCTGAGAGAAATTCTTCTCCGTGCCTCATTTTAGGAGACGGCAGACCCATTCCGGTCCCAGGACTCTAGGGCTGAACAATGGCTCTTTTCCCTGTGAATGAAAGATCCGCCTCCCAGTTTCTTTTGTCAGTTTGCAGGAGGCCTTTGGCACTCCAAAAGAAGCAAGAGTCTTAGCTGGTAGCATTTTCCATCAGGGAGAAATTCATCTCTGTGCGGAACTTTAGGAGACGGCAGCCCCGTTGCAGTCACAGGGCCCTTGCCTTGAATGATGGCCCATTTCCCTGTAAAAGAGAGGTCAACCCGCCAGTTCCTTGATTACAGTTTGCAGGAGGCCTTTAGCTCTCCAAGAGAAGCCAGAGTCCTGGTTGGTGGTATTTTCCTTCTGGGAGAATTTTTTCTTCACTAGGAAATTTAGGAGGCGACAGCCCTGTTGCAGTCATAGGGCCCTTTACTTGAATGATGGCACTTTTACCTTTGAAAGAGATCTCTGTCCCCCAGTTTTTTGATGTCATTTTAAAGGAGGCATTTGTTAGTCCCAGAGGAGCCAGAGTCCTACTTGGTGATGTTTTCCATCTTGGAGAAATCCTTCTCCATGCGGAATTTTTTCAGGACGTAGCCCTCTCCAGTACCTAAGGGCCCTGCACATGAATGATGACCCTTTTCCCTGTGAAAGAACGCTAAGCTGCCCAGTTTTTTGATGTCAGGTTTCAGGAGGCATTTGGCACTCCAAGAGCAGCCAGAGTCCTTTTTGGGGATATTTCCATGTAGCAGAAATCCTTCTCCGTGCGGAATTTTTTGAGTACATTGCCCTCTCCAGGACATAGGGCCCTTGACGTGAACAATGGCCTTTTTCCCAGTGAAAGAACACTCAGTCCCCTAGTTTCTTGATGTCAGTTTGCAGGAGGCCTTTTGCAGTCCAAGACCAGCCAGATTCCTAGATGGGTATATTTTCAATCTGGGAGAAATCCTTCTCCGTGCAGAATTTTAGGAGGACATTGCCCTCTCCAGGACATAGGGATTTGAATGTGAACGATGGCCCTTTTTCCTTTGAAAGAAAGCTAAGGCCCCCGAATTCTTGATGTCAGTTTTCAGGAGGCCTTTGGAACTCCAAGAGCAGCCAGAGTCCTCATTGGTAGTATTTTCCATCTGGGAGAAATCCTTCTCTGAGAGGAATTTTAGGAGGCAGCAGCCCCCTCTCTGACACTTTGCCTTAGACCTGAAGAAAGGCCCTTTTCCCTGTGAAAGAAAGCCCAGCCCCCCAGTTTCTTAATTTCAGTTTTCGGTCGGTCCTTGGCACTCCGAGAACAGCCAGATTCCTAATTGTTGGTATTTTCCATGTAGCAGAAATCCTGCTCCGTGCAGAATTTTAGTACACCATAGCCCCCTCCCCCACATGGGGATTTGGACGTAAAAGGTAGCCCTTTTCCCTGGGAAAGAAAGCTCAGCCCCTTTCATGAATGGATGTTGGAGTTAAATAAGTCCTTGCCTACTACCTTATTGAGACGACCAGCACCTCAAAACCCCCTCCCGTTCATAAGTTCTTTTAATAATGACTGATTCTGTCTATTATAAAACAAATTATTTATTAATAGACAAGAAAACTATCGGATATAAGACTTAAAACAACTAATACTACACAGGTATAAGACAAAAAGGAAAGAACTACTAGTAGATTTTATACAGTGCATGATAAGGTACCCTTTAAGTTACAGCTAGCGAAGAAATAGTATAAGCTTAGGATTCAATGTATCTTACCATCCAATTGTTGGTGATGGCATACACATCAAGATCCTTTCCCTCAATTTCTGGAAAAGTAACCACAAGCCTGTGTCCAGGACTCGGGGAGAAGTACCTTGCACCTTCATGGTGCATGTGTGTGGAAGCTTCTCCTTCAGTGATAATTTGTGTATCTTTTATAGGGTAAAACGGTGTCTCTCAGTCATCAGTCTTTTCGTACATCTGTTCTCCAGACCAGGGGGGTTTAGTTTATGTATGAGCCCTTCTGGCGCCAGAGATGACCCCTGCTGAGCCTTTCGACCCCTGGGTCATCTCTTATGCACCCATTATCTGTGGTATGCAGGAAGTGGGGGGGATAGAGGTCCTGCCACACATTCCACGCCATGACTTATAGGTAGTCGTTTCATCTCATGGAGTGATAGTGCAGGTATCTCTTGCCTCCATGCTCTAAAAGCATACACTTTCATATATGTGTGCACCATCATTGAGTATTTTTTGGTATATATTGTTTCCCTAGGTTGTACTCTTTCTTTAAAAGATGTTTTATTAATACTGATAAAGAGGCACCTGTTGTTGTTTTAGTTTACGTAACACTTATATATGTAAGACAGTATTACAATCAGAGTGTCCATGGTGGTTAAGGGTAATTCAATTATTAGTCCATGTAGTGTAGGCTGTTTCTCCACCCCGTTCACTTGAAATAATAGGAGTATGAGATGTAAACCAGGAACAAAGAAAAATTCATGGAGGTAGTTATTTGGTTATAGAAGTTGAAGGAGTTCAATGCATGGTCAGTGACTCTCTTCATTTCTTCCACACACTTCTTGGTTCAGTCTTTTTCTTCAGTGAAGTTTAGTTTGTTCAAGACAGTAAGTATTAGATAATTCAACAAGAATCTAATTAAAAATATATATATACATATATATATAATAATTATAATATAATAATATTCTAACATATAGTATTACATAATTGTTTGATTGTCTCAGGGGAATGAAGGATGTATTGAAATTCAAATTTTTGTTTATTTTTGTTTTACCTTGAAGAGGTAGAGAAAGAAAGGTCAAGGTTGATTTTGAAAATTTGAGTTATGTCAAGGGTGAAGTCCCTTTTATCCCCTGTGACAATCAGAGTGAAGATACAAATATTCTACAGTGACATTTGTAAAACTACAAGTGACATATAGAAACATCAAGTAAAACAATTAAGACAAGATAACTAAATTATCAGATTGTTTGGCACTTCAATAGTACTAAATAAGGTGTTAATATTGCATAAACAAATGTGAATTTATTCTTTGCAATTTTTAGAGGAAATGGTTATTATTAGACTTACATATTTTGTTGAATCCAATTTTGCAAATTTGGAATATGGCCCATACACTAAACATTAATGTTAGAACTACAATTATTATACCAATTAGTTTTCTCATGAATGTGTTTAAATTTGGGATCCATGAGGTTATCCAATTAAATATATCTGTTTCTTGATCCTTTTGGATTTCATGTAAGATTCTAGTGCTTTTTCTAATTTCCTCTAGATCAGTCTGAATTCTTAGAGTTTGATTAATATACACACAGTAATTAGTATTGATAACTGTGCATACTCTACCTTTGGAAGCTAAAGGTAAATCCAAAGCCATTAAGTTTTGTTTTACTACCTTTGAGAGACTGGTAACTTCTTGTTGTAAAGCACTGATTGCATCATTTGTTCAATTTTCTATTTGTTTAATAATTCTGGATATATTTACTATTGCTTGCTCTAATTCTGACACTCCTAACCATGGTAGGAACCCTCTCACAAATCTATGGAAACCAGTGGATCTTTCAACTAAGGGGTTTAAATTTCCTTTGTATCTTACCATAAATTATTGTAGGTGCCCTCTGGGGAACTCTGATTTATTAATGATATCTGTCTATGGGACTACAGTTCCAATGGTACATATTCCTTGCTACCTAGGGGGTAGAGTTTTCTAGTTTGATTTCTACAAAGCTAGTAGTATCTCATATTGTTTGGAATAGGCCATCAGTGTGTGTTTCTAGATATGAGTGGCACTTGGGATAGATCCCTACCATAATCCCTGAGCGACATTCAGGTAAATATTATGTGGTGTAGAGTTTCCCCTGGTCTCTGTAGGTATCTGTGAATACAGGAGGTTCCTATGGCTATTACATCGACTGTTAGGAATTGTTGGTCTATAAAAGTTTGGACTGTTTTTCCTTCTAAAATGAGTATCATTTTGGTAGGAGGAATACCCTTAGAAAATATGTCTAATGTGGGGAGTCTCATTATTCCAATACTTTCATCTGAGTGAGTAGGGAACTGAGACTAGATCCAGTAATCGCTGCGATTTGTTACTAGTATCACAACTTGTATTAGCTTTAGATGGGAGTTTTTCTTCCAAGAGTCAGATAGTATTTGTTCTATCTGAGTTAGGTTGGATTGGCTTTTAGGAATAGTGACATTGTGTTCTACTTTTCCTTTCATAATGCCTAATTGTAAAGTTTTATCAGGGTGGCTAATTAGCCATTCAGTATCATTAAAAACATTGATTTGTAAATACAAAAATGCAAGTAATATTATAATTAACATTTCTTAATACAACAGATTTACTGGTTGGTGTGCAGTCCAGTCTTGTAGGTTCTTCTATGTGAGGAGTTGGTGTTCTTAGTTTTTAGGAGTTCAAGAGTCTCTGCAGTTTTCACAGCTGTGCAGGTCATCAAATCATTAATTATTTAAAATAGCAGGAAAGAGCAAGAAAAACTTTCCACACCAGGCATGCTTGCAGCCTGTTGTTTACGGTGCTCTCTGGGGTCTTGTGTGGCCTGAGGTTTGCATCTCCCCTCCGGCAGAAACAAGGATCAAGCCCAGCTCTCCCCTTTCCTCGGGGAGGATGCTCCACCGGCTAAGCTGTTGTACAAAAGAAGGGCTTCCCCTTTATCCAGACAGACCTTATGTTAACTTTTCCTACCGGAGAGTGTTGTGGGGTTTTTTTGGTGTTTTTTTTTTTATTTTATTTTTTTTACTTCAGTTTGAATAAAAGGCAGACAAAACAAAAATCCAAATCTCTGAGAGTAGCAGCTTTCCGTAAACCCGCACGTATCCTGTGTCTGCTCAAGAGTTTAAGGTCCACCCTTCCATTTCACGGCTGGGCGGGCCAAACCGTGGTGGTCCAAATGCATCAGCAGGCACTTGGCTGCTGAATCCCTCGGTGATGGGTTTCAATGAAATGGAAACCGCCATCTCCCTGCCCTGAAGACAGTTCTGGTATAACAGTGCCCACAGAGGGTCATGTTTGGAGAAGCAGAGGGTCTCTGCATCTCTGCATACCTTAGAATGTCACCTGCCTCTCCCCATCTCCCACCACACCAAACGCCCTATGCTCTCTCACAGGAGCAGCATGGATTCACACAAAGATCCTCAAAACAGGTGTGTACCCCAAAACTGTCCTAAGCCCAGGGAACAGCCCCATCTGCACCCTGGAGTTAATTGCTTGAGCAGGAAATCGTGGCAGGTGAACAGCACTGGCACCCTCGTGTGGTGACAGGCATCACAGTGAGCTCACAGCCAAAATCAGCGGTACCCAGAGAGATTAACTTCTCCAGGGGGACTTCTCCAGGGAGTCCTGACAAGGACCACATCTGAGGGTCAGCATGATCTAGGGAAGGAATACAGACCTGATGTCACTTCTCTTATACTGAGATCAGCAGCAAAGAATCACAGAATTGTCTGGGCAGATCCAGTGCCACCACCTCCCATGGGCTGGGACAACTGCCACTATCCCAGGGTGCTCCAAGTCCCATCCAGCCTGGCAGGGATCCAGGGGCAGCCACAGCTTCTCTGTGCCAGGGCCTCACCACCCTCCCAAGGAAGAATTTTTTCCTAATATTCCATCTAGCCTTGCCCTGTCAGTGGGAAGTCATTCCCACTTGCCCTGTCCTTTCAGGCCCTTGTCAGAAATCCCTCTCCCTTTAGGCTCTGTAAGGGGCTCTGAGGTGTTCTCCAGGCTGAACACCTCAGGTCTCCCAGTCTGGCTCCAGAGCAGAGATGCCCCAACCCTTGAAGCATTTCTGTGCCCTTCTCTGGATTTGCTCCAGCATCTCCGTGTCCTTCTTATGTTGGGG
>JAHLSL010005874.1:0-10351 GCA_025920805.1 Petroica traversi
GAAGAATTTCCTTAGAGAAAAGTGGAAAAAACTATTTATTTAACAAATAGAATATTCATAAGTATAGAAAACAAATTTGGATAATATGAAAACAATGAAACCTCTCCTTCCTCTGAAGAGATGGTAGATTCAGAGTCCGTCTGAGTCCGGTTCAGTTCTCCAGTGGGGGGGCCGATTGCCAGGCCCGGCTGTAGAAGTCGGCGAGGATGGGGGGGGGGGGGTCCCCCGGGTGTTCCCTGGTGTCCTGGGCCCACGCGATGCTAACCAGTCCCAGGAAGAGGAAAAAAAGAAAAAATTCCCAGCAAAAGAAACAAAGTCTCTCCCTGCAAAAAGCCGGGAAAAATCCGAGGAAAAACCCTCCGCTGTGAGCTCGGGCAGCACCCCCACACCAGAGTGAGTAAAAAAAAGAAAAAAGAGATAACGCTGTCTGCTGGAATGCAGCCTCTCCGCTCTCTCGGCCTTGGTTCGTAGTATCCTGCAGACAAACGGCAAGTGTTTTTTTTTCCTCCACCTTCACTTTCACTGTCTTCCTTGGACCAACTTAAAGCTGCAGAACTTAATGTCCAGCATAAGCAAGAGGACGATTGGGGATACAAACAGGTCATATGACCAACCCAGGACAGGGATCTTGGAGAATTTTTGACATTATTAGTAATTTTTCTCCTTTCCCCTCTTCTTAAAAAGGACATTTCCATAAATAAAGGTTTTAGACTGTTCAGCAGATTTACCTCCTGCCCTCTCAGGCACACCCTAACCTCTTCTAATAATACAAATGTTATCTTAGTCTAAAAAGTTATTCTTGTCCTTGATGTGCATTTTGTACTCCTGTCAAGGGCCAGAAGAGAAAGAAATCAGGGGCAGTGTGGGGAAGGGTCAAAGTGAGCATGAAAAGATTCCTCTGACTTCATGTAAAGTACAAATCAGGATTGTTAGAGCAAACAGCCACCAACGAGCCACATTATTCATAACACTTCACAGTTTTCCCATGGAAGCTGACAAATGTGCATTGCCTGAACATATTTTGTTAATTTGTTGTGTTTTTGCTATGAATACAGCTGAATAATTTCAGAGCATTTTCCTGACAGTAATGAGTGGTGCTTTGTACCTTCCCTGGAATACACATTACTAATGTTTTGCTCACTTTATGGATGGACAATCTGAGGCATAAAAAAGAGAAGATCAAATGCAGGATTATGGAATTAAAAGGGGCCTTGACAATTTTTAATGACTACCGACTATTCTAGAAAAACTCTAAAATACCTTATTAATCTGGGTCCTCAGTTGATGGAAGCATAATATTTTAGAGAAGAGTGAATGCATTTAATTAAAAGATGGCAAAGTATTTATTGAAAGCATGATATTTTGGGGAAGAGTTATTACATTTAAAACATGGCAAAATATTTTTGTGTTGCTTAATGAATCTTTAGACGCTAGAAACCTTTGGACCATTTGTTTGATCTTCATATTTAAACATGATTTTAACAGTAACAGTTCACCCATGGCACTAAGAGACATCAGTTGCAGAAAAACACACTAATACGGACCAGAGCTGAATTAAACTGTGTTGATGGAGATAAACAGTTGCATATGTTTTTAGTTAGCAGGAGCCAAATCAGATAACCACCATACAGAAACATGGCCTGATGGACACTTTTTTTTTATATTTTTCTGAGAAAAGACTGGATTGCAGCCTGAGTCCTGGTTATTATTGTCGTCTGTTTGTACTCAGGAATCAGGAAAATGAAATTCTGGATAAACTGAAAAGATGACTGGATAGGAAGGAAGAGCAAAGTATGTGAAGGTCAAAGAAACATTGGTGCTGTTCTCTTCATGTTACTAGACAAGGACCTTCTATTGATTTCTCCAGGCATGCTTGCACTTCCTTCAGTGACTAATGGTACGCCCTTTGGGTTATGATGACACTGCATTTCACGGGCCTGCAGGTCTAATACCTGATGAATTCTCTGCCTGGCTCTTACTTTAAGTCATTGTCCTGCTCCAAGCCAGGCTCTTCTCAAACGTGAGACAAATAAGAAAGGGAGATAATTTACGTTGCACACCCCAGGCTGGACAATAAAGTGCAATGCTTCAAGTAGGTTCAAACATAGCTGGATATTGTCTGAAGCCTCATTTCCAGTCTGTGGCATAGCATCGAGTCTGGTGTCTTTAATGTTTTTCTCACAACAGTTTCCAGAACTCTGTTTCCTTCTGCAGGAGCCCCCAAAGTGCATATGTGTTAGGCACACATTTCCTCGCCCACCTCTGCACTGGAACACAGATTTGTTTTAACTTTGATTAACAATCCTCCACAGAAATTTAAAGAAAGAAGTGACTGATTCTTCTCTCACTTTCAGTAAATTAGGAATAATTCCCCTCTCCCTCCCACCCCTAGGCCATGGAGTTAACATAAATAATGTGAAACTGGTGAAGGTGACAGAAGAGTTAGGCTAAAAATGAAGAAACCTACTGTCTTCAACACCGAGAATATGGGACGCAAATTATATCTCAGCCTATTTAATTGCCAGGCAAAATGTGGGATAAGAACTCTTGGGGGCTCCCAGTCACCAGCAATATGAAGGATTTGATATAAGTAGCCCATAATAGATGGTCTGGACAACCTTCTCATGTTCAAGAAGCAAAAACAGCAGGAGGTTTTCAGAAGCGTGAAGAAGAAGTAAGCATCTGACATTCACTTACTTGCAACAAAAGTTTATCCTCTGGCAACCCTGAGTGCCTTTGAACATATCCACCTATACTCCACCAGCAAAGTAGCTTTTGTGTAATGAACTACCCAAGCTTCCCCAGCAACCACCTGGAAGACCAGTAACACCACCAATGAGAGTCAAAACAATGGCACGCAACCTTGAAATGACTGATTTGATTTTTTTTTTTCCACAATACTCAACACTGTTTCTACCATCTGGAAGAATACTTTTGAGAAGCCAGAGATCCCATCATTTAATGTGCAAAATTTAGGTTGCCAATCAGTATGCCCAAATAGCTCATGTTTGTAACAAAATGTAGCTATCAGGCTTTTTCTTGAGTGTTTCATGATGTAAATGGGAATTACTGATCCAGAGATTGAGTTTACAGCTCTGATTTGAAATTTCCAGTCTCTCAAGAGAATACTCTGACTTGAGAAAAACTTAGAGGGCATAAAAACACATTCCTAATAGTCTATAAAAACCACTGATATTGAGAAGCTTCCAGACTTTTTTCCATGATTTCCTATTCTTACAGAATATTCAGTACAGAGAACGGTTTAAATAAATGCAGACACACTGTCCCTGTCTCACCTTCATTTGGTGCTAAATCCCCCAGAGAAGATTTCTGAACTGAAATCTGGGGAACTGCCTTTGGTTCAACATTTCCTTCTTGAGTTGCACAGTATTTGTGCTGCTTCACTGCCAGGTGTTGGTGGGAGGGGTTGATTCTTAGTGCTTTATTATGTTTAATCATTGCTCTGGTCACTAGTTAGGGTGGTTCATGCTCCTTCTGTTCCCCATCTGCCCAAACACATCAGCCAGGGGAGCACTGGGTGAAAAAGGCTGCAGATCAAGCACTGTGGTCCCACTTGAACACCTTGGCAGTGTTAGGAAGCATCGGTTTGGCTGGACACCACAAGTTTTGGTTGGTGGCAGATAGACCAATAAGTATGGGCATGGAAAGGGAGCAGCGGAACTTTCCAACCACTCCTCTGGCTGCTAAATGGGGGATGACAGAGCCTGGGAAAGCAGAACAACCACCCATGTCAAATTCCAGTTGCATCCCAGGCACTGTTGGAATGAGCCAAGTTATTTCAAGTGGTGAGGAGGCATGGCCAGGCCTCATGAGCCATTGCCCAGGCTGGGTCCTGTCCTCACACCCTGGCCAGCAACAACCTTAACAGCTACTTCTAAGAATGGGAAGGTGCCTGATGCTGGAAATGAAGAGACTTCTTTTTTTTTGTCCCTTCATGCAGCCAAATTTGATGAAACCAGTATGTTCTTTGAAATCTAATGAAGATATGGGGTCAAGCTTAGGCAGGACTCACTCCTATAACATTAAAATTACCTGCCACAGGCCAGTGAAATGAAGACACACAAATCTGAAGGCAATTTCTTACTCTGTTGTTCCTGGAACTGCTTTTCCTGTTTCATTCCTCTTCCTTTTGCTGCCACCATTAGGAGGTGCTGGCTGGATACTTTCAGTGTGGTGTTTTAGTGCAGAAATACATTGCACCAGCTGATAGAGAAATGCATTCACACACAGGGAATTCCTGAGCCGACTGCTTGTTATAGAAATATTATTCAAGAGCCAAAATTATGTGATCCTTCTTGGAACAAAAAGACCATGAAAATCAGCAAGAATTTTCCTTCATTGAGGATCTGGAAATCTATGCCATCTCTTAATATCCAACAGACTTCTTGAGTGTCTGGTGTGATTTTTTTAAGTGAAACATATGATAGAAATGGAAAGCTTAATCGACTTTCCTGAGCTTACTAATTGCTCATTCTTTGGGTTTATTTTCTCCTGTGCTTTGCCTGACAGTTGAACATGGCAGAGACGTAAATCTGAGAGGTTTGTTTTGCTATCAACTAGATCTTAAAACACCTTTTTAATATACACACAGAGATTAAAATAAGAAAAAAAGGATGTCAGCCATATGATAACAATGAGGAATGGCTGGACAGAGGATTGGGCTCCTTAAAATGAGTATGTTTACCATCCCACGATTGATGAATTACCAGGGATTTTAATTGTAAAGCTCTGGTTGCTATTGCCATATTTCACAGACTAGGATCAGAAGCTATTTCATCTACCTGTAATTTTATTTCTTTACCAAGTGCCTGATCATGAAAAACAATAACTGTCAGCAGTGTAAATTCCCACAGGACTTTGAAGATTTACTCTGACTAACTACAGATCCATCCAATATCTCTCAAGATCAGTCTCTACCTGTCCCAGACTGAGATGTAATGTGGCTGTAGACTGTAACTCTTTACAGAAGTGGGAGCCTTCAATAAATCAGCGTATGAAATCATTCCTATTCCTCCACAGTAGTTTGTAAAGTTTCCAAAGAGCTTTCCAGGCTTTCTGGATTAAAACCACTATATAAATGCAAGATGCCATTATTATTTATTGTTTCAGTTTGACAGAAAGATGGAGGGTTTCATTTTGACTTTATATTTCCACTTCACCTTTGTTTCATAACTTTCTGACATGCAGAATTTTCCTTTGTATTCCTTGCAAGCCTTACAACCTCCCTGTTAAGGCAGAGAGGTTGGGAATGCTGCAGCCACAAATAAGAATTAAATCAGGGAAATTTTTAATTTTTTTGTGTTCTGATGACATATTAGAGATCATACTAAAGGTCCCAATTTTCAGTGTCCGGTATCAGAGACTAGCTGGTTCAGGATTTTCAAAAAATGAGAAAGAAATCCACTTGTGACCAGCTCTGAAAGGCCCTTAAAATAAGGGATTTTTTTTCACAGCCTTCTGGTCCTGCTAACCTTGGCCCTTAGAAATAACACCTATTGCTGTGAAAAAAGAGTTTCTTTGCTATCTTTAATAGCAGTTAATTTTCTTTTTACAGCTGTAAGGAGGGCAAATGATGGGAAACCCAAATAACAGGAATTACCTGCTGTTGATTTGAATATCACAGAATTTAGCCACAGTTTGCATATATCTGAAAAGTGCAATATCGACCTCATTATTGTCCCTCACACAAATATTTTTTTCCTTTAATTAATCCAATATTCTGTGGTGAGAAACCCTATTATGTAATTAGGCCATGAATGTTATTTCTTCTTGAATATTTAATTTCATAAGTCCTAATAAGGTAAATGTTATTTGCTTCTACCTTGAGCAATCCACAACTCTGTCAACCACAGGAAAAAACTACTGTTCAGTATGGCTGCTCTGCTTGAGCCAGCTGGAGTCTCAATCCAGTATCATTTTAAAGAACCTTTAGAACAGTGGATGAAAGACTCAGCTCTCATCCCATTACCAGCTTTATTTAATCTAAAATGCCTCTGAGAGAGAGAGACTCCCTTATCTCCGCGTTGTGCAAACACACCGCTGCACACTGATACAAGATCTGTTGTGAACCGTGTAGGAAAGCTGGTGGTGAGTGGAATCCTAAGTATGTGAATCCAGCAGGTAAAACAGGACTGAGGGGAAAGGCTGAGGTCTACGGCCGTGTCCCAGGCTCTGGAGGAGAAGCCAACTCCTGTTTCTTCAGTGCACAGAAATGAGAGGAGCAGAGATCCAGTTTGATGGATACCATCATCACATTACTAACACTAATATCTTTAGCACAGCACAAAAAGAAATCAAAGAAGGCATGTGCTGTCTAACATATTATGGTGCTCTGTAATCCCCCAAATGCTGAACTACTCATGTAGATTTTTTTGGTGTTGTTGTTTTAGTCATAATTGCTCCAGTGTCAAATGAGATTGTAATGAGAAGTGGAGCTGTTACAGAAAGTTCACTGTTCTGGAACTTCTGTGAGATCGTGTCAAATAACAACTTTTTTCCCCCATGTTTTTCCCACTTTTGCAGCTGCCTCTTCATTCCCTGTTTTGGAGACTGACTCAGAAAATAAGACATTAAGCTTTAAAGCTAGCTGAAAAATAAAGGGTGGAGATGTGAAAAATGTCAGGGACTTGGCATTCTTCTTTTCATTAGCTTTCAAACTTTTACAACATTCCTTAACAGTCTTGTCTAATAACTGGTTGTTCCAGTCACTTTTAGAAAATATTTTGGAAGAGATGAGGCCTAGATATGCAGACAAGAAGCCTGATGACTTGAGGCACAGACCAACCAAAAATTAATTCCAGATGTTCCGTATGCATCTGATAAGGCAGAACCTGGTGTTTCATTAGGTTTTTTTATAAAAATCATACAAACAACATATAGGTTGAGATTATCTAAGTTGAACTTGTATGGACAAAATTGTAGGGATAAGAGTATTTTGGACCCATTGACCCATTTTTCAGCACATTTGTGTGCCAGTGTTTGCACAGTGTGTGGTTAATATGGACTGTAAGACCCCTTTCATTTCAAGACCATGCTGAGATGGCTTCAGTTGATGACCATTCATAGTAATTATTTTTTTGTAAATCTCCATTCAGTCTTGCAGATCTAAGTAGAGTAATTTCAGCTCACAGGAATTTACTGGAACTGCCTGTCTTCTAGATCTACTCTATGATCTGCAAAGAGAATTTAATGTTAGAATTGGCCTTTTCTGCTACTAACTTGTATCCTGAGCTGAACAAGAGCTCCTGAGTTCTTGCACAGAGCAATGAAAAGTCTAAGTCTTGCTCACTTCTGAATACTTAAATGAAACACTTGAGTTTGGAGACCTGGCTGTAGGACAGAGGGACAGTGCCAGGGAGAAAACCATCTCTAAGGATCATTGTGGGAATTTAATATCTGGATGTGTTGTTCTTTCTCTGTCAGCCCAGAGGACCCAGGGCTAGCAGATTCCCATCCACTTCAGCCCATTGCCTCAGGTTACATTAAATGAATCCAGACCTCAGATGAGCTGTCTCAAGAAGAGGAAAAAAAAAATCAAAATCAAAACCATACAGTAAAGCAGGAAAGAAATAAAGGGAGAAAAAAGGGATAAAAGTACCTGTAGGATGAGAAGTGCAGCTCACTGAGTATTTTCATCCTCCAACTGCTCCCTCTGCTGCCTGCAAGGCTGTGAGAGGGCAGCCAGGAAGAGACGTGGTCTCTGTATGGCTGCCCAGATGGGCTCTGCATTCTTCTTCCTCTCCCTGCTCTCAGCATTAGAGATTCCGACAGTTCCTAAATAAAGCTAAAGACTCATGTAGTGATCTTCACACTAATTGGACTGTAATGTATAGCCTCGGTCAAGCAAATCTCTCCCAGCACTCCTCTCCACAGACGGCAATCGAGCCATTTACAGAAGATGCATCGGCTGCTGGGACCCTGGAGTAACCTTAAACTGCACTGGCCTTTTAGCAGAAAACACAATTAATTTTGATACTGAATGGCAATTAGGACTGGGGTTAAAATAAAAAATCTTCTGAACAGAGAATGTTAAAGACTGGGAAGGAAAGTCTTTCCCTGTACGCAGTGTGTTGAAGGTCTGTGAGCACAGCAACTGCCAGCTCACAGTAATTCAGGGCACTTTAGAAGCCCCCTGTTTCCATAGAAGAAATGTAAACTCAGATTAATAAGCACCATGCTCAAACCCCACTAAGACTGATTGCCACTTTCTTCCAGTCTTTGCTGCCAGAGTGAGCACAGCTTCTTCTCGTTCTTGCTGCGGAAACCTGCTTTACCTCCCAGAACTTAGTGAAATGACCAAATGCATTTATTTTGTACTGTTTCATTTCCAAGTGGAAATGCTCTCCCAGCTGACACTGCAAATCTCAACTCAGAGCAAATCATGTCAGCAACTCTGTAAACTTCTTTTTAGAATCACAGAAGGTGTTTACAGTGATACATTTCTACATGCACCAACATGCCCTGCCATATGTGCAAAGCAGCCAGAATTTCGGCCTCACCTGTGCAAAAGGCTTAAGTCCATGTGACTCTCCACAACTTTACTGTGAAGGTGGTGAGGCCCTGGCACAGGTTTCCCAGAGAGGTTGTGAATGCCCCAAACCTGGCAGTGTTCAAGGTCAGGTTGGATGGAGCATTGAGCAATCTGGTCTAGTGGAAGGTGTCCCTGCCCACAGCAGGAGGCTGGAACTAAATGATCCTTGAGGCCCCTTCCAATGCAAATCATTCTATGGATCTTTTCTATTAACTCAACAAAATGCACCAGATTTGTTGATTGTGGGTTTTCTTCGTTTTTTTTTCTCCCCAGGACGATCAGCTGAACACTCTGTTGAAGTCCTTGAGTGTCACTGGCACAGCTCAAGCACCAGAAAAGTCATTCAAGCACAGAAAGGAAGACAATGTTCAGTGTGAAAATTTTAGTTCCACATCTTTTTAAGGTCAAGGGATAAAAGATGAATGCTTAGAAATCATATGTGAAATCCTGATCGAGCAGCATCTAATGGGCAAAGGGAATATCTCCATGTATGCACATATAGAGTATCTGGAAACAGGTGAAGGAGGCTGAGAAGGAGTCTTCCTTAAATGAGAAAAAGTCAAGATGCTACTTCCCTTGATGCTATCAAAACCACTGATTTTTCTTTGTATTTACGCGTTTTCTTTTCCAGTTACAGGGCCCTCCATTCTGCAGTGAGCTAATTTCATATCTGAGACTTGGTCAGCCATCCCACAAGTTGAATGAGGGAAACCACTAACTGATGTTAGATTTTCACAGTAGGTAGGTTTTATTTTATTTAAAACCTCCTGGGGGAATCTCTCAGCAGCAAAAATGGCATGAGAAGCACTAGCAGCAAATAGAGCAATGGAGTTCACAGGGTTAAATCTATTGTTTTTGGGGATTGATTCAATCTCTGTTTTGTCAACTGGTTTAAGTTCCAGGGCCCCCTTCCCACCAGCTACAAGAAAGGGTGAGGAGTCCGGAGTAAACTCATTTGGGCCATTTAAGAACAACGTGATTCATATTTGTGTGCAGCCTCTGTCATGGGTTGTGCACAGCCCACTGCTAGAACCCCTGTCACCCTCTCAATCTTGTGCCAAAGGGGACAGGTGGACAAGATAACTTAATAGCTCTTATTCATTTGGAATTTCCCTGGTTATGGGGTAGGCCACCGTGTTCAGTGAGAGAGCATTTAAATCTTCAGCCTAAACTCAAGTTTCGATGTAAGCAAGTGTCCTGGGTTGGCCATATGACCTGTTTGTATCCCCAATCGTCCTCTTACTTATGTTGGACATTAAATTCTATAGCTTTAAGTTAGGCCCAGAGAGACAGAGAGAGTGAAAGTGGAGGAAAAAAAACCACTCGCCGTTTGTCTGTAGGAGTCACATCTTATCACTTAGGCCTTGAGAGAGCGGAGAGGCTACATTCCAGCGGGACTGCATTTTTTTTTTAATTCTCTGGTGTGGGTGCTGGAACAGCTCACAGCATAGGGTTTTTCCTCAGAGTTTCCTCGGCTTTTTTACAGAGAGAGACTTTGTTTCTTTTACTGGGTATTTTTTCCTTTTTCCTCTTCCTGGGACTGGCTGGCATCGCGTGGGCCCAAAACAGCAGGGAACCCCCGGGGGGCCCCCCCCCTCACCAACTTCTACAGCCGGGCCCGGCAATCAGCCCCCCCACTGGAGAACTGAACCGGACTCAGACGGACTCTGAATCTACCATCTCTTCAGAGGAAGGAGAGGTTTCATTGTTTTCATATTATCCAAATTTGTTTTCTATACTTATGAATATTCTGTTTGTTAAATAAATAGTTTTTTCCACTTTTCTCTAAGGAAATTCTTC
>JAHLSL010005883.1:0-11106 GCA_025920805.1 Petroica traversi
ATACAGTGCACGATAAGGTACCTTTGAGTTACAGCTAGCGAAGAAATAGTATAAGCTTAGGATTCAATGTATCTTACCATCCAATTGTTGGTGCAGCACACATCGAAATCCTTTCTCTCTATCTCCAGAGAAGTAACCACGAGCCTGCGTCCAGAACTCTGGGAGAAGTCCCTTACACATGATGTGTGTGTATGGAAGCTTCTGCTTCAGTAATAACTCGTGTATCTTTTATAGCATAAAACGGTGTCTCTTGAGTCATCAAATTTCTTTATCTCTTCCTACACTTGTTTTCCAGGTGTTTACCTTTACGGCCTGAGCCTCCTGGTGCCAGAGAGACTCTGCTGAGTCCTCCGACTCCAGGGTTATCTCTGGTGTTCCATTAACTCTGGTATGTACGAAGGTGGGGGGGGGCGCCGCCGCTGCTCCTTCCACGGCCTACTCCAACTTAAACCCTACTCCAACTTAAACCAGACTCTAACTTTAACCCTACTCTAACTTTAACCCAATTTTAACTTTAACCCTTCTCTGAATTTAACCCTAGTTTTACTTTAACCCTACTTTAACTTTAATGCTTCTTTAACTTTAACCCTATTTTAACCCTAACCCTACTTAAACTCTTACCCTCCTTTCACTTTAACCCTACTTTAACTCTAACCCTACTTTAAATTTCACCCTACTTTAACCATAACCATACTTTAACTTAACTCTACTTTAACACTACTTAAACCCTAACCCTGATTAAACCTTTACCCTACTTTAACCCTAACCCTACTCCAATCCTAATCCCAATACCAATCCCAATACCAAGACCAATCCCAGTCTCAATCCTAATCTTAATCCCAATCTCAATCCCAGTCCCAGTCCAAATCCCAATCCCAACCTTAACCCTGCCCCAGAACCTCAGCCCAGAAGGTTTCTGGGGAAATCTAAACAGTGTATTATTCAGAAGCTGCATACCCCTAAAGCAGCACATTGGGAACACAGTTTCCCATGTGCCTTTTATAGTCCATGTTGTATTTCCAGCACATTTCAAGACAGTTTAAATCAGAATGAGGTGACTTGGTGACAGCACAGCATTAGAGATCAGGGAGATCAGGAGACTGACGAGACAATATTCACTACAGACTTTCCATTCCTGTCACTACATCTGCAGCATCCTCATTTCTCACAGATAGTCAGTTCTGTTTCAAGGACTCTAATTAGGAAATGTTGGTCCCAGAAGTCAGTACCCGAGGTGATTTTCCCTCCCTGTAAATAGCTGGAATGGTCAAGGAAAAAAAGAGAATTGTTATGCTCAGACACCTTTACCTGTGAGGGCTTCTACCTGCCATCCCTGAACAGCTATGCCCTGGTACCAACCGTCTGCTCCAAAACAACTCTGTTGGGTTTGACTCTAGCTCTTTGGATCTGTCCATGCCAATTGCTCTGACAGGCAGCACTGGCAATACAGCAAGTGAACATCTGAACAGGTACAGGCAGGGACACACCAAGGCCATGAGGTTTTGCAGCACAACTTCTTTTATTCATAGCTCCAGGTTTTTGGTCTGGATTCACTGCAATTTAATCTGATCAAAAACATCTGGCAAAACTTAATAACCCAGAAGATCCGGTGCATGACCTTTGTGTTATCTCAGTTGGTTCAGTTGGCTTTTGTGGGAGAAAAACTGCATGTTTGAACCATTATGAAACCCCGTTCCAGTGCTTTTCCACAGCAAAGAAAACCTAGTGGGTTTTGCTTTTGTTTTTGTCTATGACAATGCCAGGGATTTTGGTTGCTGGCTGCATAAATCCAGGCAGATTTTTCTTCCCCAGAAGCCCCAAATTGTGGGGGCAGCCTGTAGGAGGCAGCTGCTCTTTGCCTGGAGGTGAGTGGTGCAGGGCTGGGGCTGGAGGCTCCAGGCTTTACCAGGAAGGCTTTGCCAGGCAGGGTTTGCCAGGGAGAATTTCAGCTCCCGGTGAGTGCTGGATCAAGTCCAGGCTGAGCCAGGTGGGCGGTCTGGGTTGTGTTCATGTTCCCGGGAGCTCTTTTCCTCTCTGCTGGGAGTAACTACCTAGGGAATTAAATTTCTGACAGCCCGGTTCTACCTATGTCTGCTGTAAAAGGGCAGAGGTGAAGAGGCGAATGCGAGAGTTCCTTGGGAATGATGGAGTTATGGTGTTTGGCTGTACGGAGAGAAGCAGGAATTCAGAGAGCTGATTCTGGCCAGAACATTGATGCAGTACCTATGGAGGATGAGAGTGGTATATGTGTGGATAACCCAGCCACGAGAGGGCAGTGAGACACAGTTTATGGTGAAAGCCATGCATTCAGAAATGACTTCAAAATTCCCCTGACCTTGCTCCACCGTGGAACAAATAAATTCCCAGGTTTGCCCCTGCTCGTGCTGGGAGGAGAAATTAATCCAAACCCAAGGTGCTTTTACAGCACGGCTGGGGAAGATTCTGAAGATAATCAGCACTGTTCTGTGTGTGCCCTGTGATTGCAGTCATAATAGATGTGTAATATAGTATGTATAATATATGCACATATATCCTATGTAATATGCATGTAATGTATTGGATATTTATAATAAACATAATACATAATAAAATTATAATCTAATTTATAAAATTTAATAAATTCGATATTCGATACTATAAAATATTATCAATTTTTCTATCACAGTCGATGCTTGCATTGAATATATAATAATACTGAATAAAAAATAATTCCCTGCCAGCTACTGAAGGAAAATATCACTCTGGAGTCGGGTAACCACTGCAACAGGTACCCAGAGAGGTTGAGAGATCTCCATCCTTAGAGATATTCCAAAGTGAAAGGCCCTGGGAGCACAGGGTGCTGCAGAGGTCCAGGCCCAAGTTCGAGACTGATCCTTAACCACAGGGAGCACTGCAGCCCCCCAATAAACTCTAATTTATTAGTCCTAAATTGCACATGACAAGCAGCTTGCAGAAGTCTTCTGCCATCCATGTTTCTCTGTTACATCTCAGGTAGTTAGTGACGTGAGTTGTGAACAAAAGGAGAGAGGATGGAGACAATTAAAGGTCAAGGGTCTGGTGTTAAATCCTCCCTGCTCGGTCCATGCCTGTACATGCCCCGTTCATCATAAATACACTTTGTGCCCCTCTACTCTGTGAGCAAATTATCAGGGTAGTTAAATGCAGCTATGGTGACAATATTTAGAATTTCCCAAGTCTTATCCTCCCGACCATACCCAGGTAGGTCTCCAGACAGACTTTTCAAGGCTGAGCCCAGGATGAGCTCCTGTGTGAGCTGGAGTAAGCAAGCAATGATGTCAGGGTAGGATAATGGGGGAAACTGAGCTCTGCTACAAGGAAATGTCATGTTTATAAATGCAACTGCAATGTTTTTTATAAACAAAATTAAACTTCATTTGCTTCACAGTAGCTAATGTGCCGTTCATACAAACCCCTCAGAAGAACTCACTGGACACAGTTAATAGCCAGCAGAGCAGATAGGCAGGCTTTGAAAGCATTTAATATTCACTGAAGTGCTGCTTGTATCCAATTATAACTCACTACTTGCCATCTTAATAATTTAAATCTGTCCACTCTTTAGAGAGGAAAAAAATGCACTAATCAAAGACATGAATGCACCTTTTGCTTTTGACAGCATTAAATTAAAACTAAATGGTAGATCTTGAATGAGTTACTCTGAAAGAATAAAGGCATTAATGAGGTAATTTCATTATAGAGGCTCATCCAAGCCTATGTGAAAACAAGGGAAGTAAATGGAGAGGAAAGCCGCCGAGGAAATTAGGGTTCCTTCCACACTAATTAATGTTTGGGGGCATTTAGTACAGGCACCAAATTAACTGCTCCAAAGAACTCCATTCACAAAAAAAAGACATTGTTGCCCTGCCATGTAATTAGAAGACAGTACAAGCAGAACACTTAATGAGTATAAAGCCAGCCTTTAACTTATTCTGCCCAGCTTCTGAAAACATGCCTTTGTGGAGGCCTAAGTTTAAGGAAGCACTGGGCGTACAATATAGGATTGTTTAGGTCCTTCTGGTCGCTGAGCTGTAAACAGGTAGCCCTGAATGAGGGACTCTGAGACTCCTGGGAGGCCCGGCTTCCCAGAAAAAAAAAAAGCAGAAAAGAAAAAAAAAAAAGAAAAAAAAAGTCTTAAATGGATCCAGAAAGAAGCAGAAAAAGGTGAATTGGCCCGGCAGAGCCCGCACAGTGAATGCTCACCGCTGTCTTAAGTGATTACATGATGTTGTGCCACCCCCTCTCATTGAGTTATCTTTACACTGCTTTTGTCTCCTCTAATTGAAGCTGATGAGGTGCTAATTGGTTGCTTTTTTAAAAAAGCACTACTTAAGCACTAGCAAACAGAGTAAGACAGCGTGAGTGGAGTTAATGAGGGCTTAGCAAAAAAAAAAAAAAAAAAAAAAAAGCGCCCCACCAAAACCAACCAACCATCCTCAAAACCCAAACCTAAACCAACTCCTGTCGTTCGAAACTAAATCGAGAAGGGAAATGGCTGTGAGGGAAATTTGGAGGGTTTGAGTTTTAGGAGAGAAAGGGACAATTCCAGCACACTTTGGCCAGCATCCTTGGCATTCTCTTTTAATTTAAAGTGCTGTCATCAGAATATTAAACCTGTTGACACTGCAGCTGGAGCCAGAGATCCTGCCTTTCCCATACCCAAATGCATTTCCTAAAAAAGCGTTTGCATAACATTAAATACTCTGCATTTTCCATTTATTCTGTAGGCTCCTGGTTTTCAAGACCAATTCTGTAGTTCCCAGCTACTGAGAGTATTTTGAGTGCTAAAGAAGAGTACAAAAAGGCCTTGTGGTATTCTTGATGTTGCCTGGCAAGACACAGAAATAATTCTGCGAGCTTTTTGGTGACATTGCAAATCCCTGTGTTAAACACGATCCCTTGCCTTTCTGAATTTGTTTACAAGGCACACATATGAGCATAGGATGCTTTTTCGGGCTGTTTGTGCAAGTGAACAACACCTTTAGAACTCCAGGAAAAGGCTTCCCAATGATGATGGGTCCAGAGTCTCTGCCTCAGGCTCGGGACCAACAGTCAACTCTCGAAATTTTTCAAAATCCAGCAGCTAAGTAGTTTCCTATTGGACAAAAAGAGGAAAGTGGTACCGGAACTCTTTCAGCCAGCTCAAGAAGACAATGAACTTTTCAATAAGACAATTTCGATTATCTATTTACGTAGATGATCAATAAAGTGTCAGGGCTCCTCCTTTCCTCACTTCTTTTTTTTTTTTGCCTGTGTATAGAAAACCCAATCAGTTTACAGTGAGTTCCTTAGGTTTGTGTTTATGCTTGGCTCTATTGTAGCTGTATTCGCATTCTAAACTGGATTATTTTCACTTTCATGCATGTTCACTTGCTTTTCTTCTGGTTGTCATGAAAACATGATGGAGGGGATTTCTTGCTGGCTCCTAGAAAGAAATATCCTAGAGAACAAAGTAACAACCAGTTCCTCCAAAAGTGTTCCCGCAGCCACCCAGCTAAAAGACAGCCAAGAAAGATGCAGAACTACTTTTTCCTGCAGAGGCAGACAGCAGTTCAGTGGTTGCAAAGCTCCTGGAGTGTCACTTGCCAAACCACCTTTGTAATCAACACGGCCCTTGCTAGCCCAGAGCATCTTTTGCTTTGTTTGTGGTGGGACCTGAGTGCGTTTTCAGGCCATCTCATCGGTGGCTCCTACCATCAGGGGCCAATAAATCTCATCTTTGACCTCAGAGGGAATTTGGCAGCTCTCTCTGCATGAGAGGTGGCAGATGGCAGCCTATCCATCAATTGCTGACATCAATAAAACTGCAAGCAGCAGAGGAGAGGCTGGGAAGTGAAACACATCCCCCACACACACACTGTTCCCTGTCCTCCTTCCTGCTGCTTTATCCCATAGTCTGAAAATGGCTTTTCCTCCATTTTGGTCACTCTGGAAATGTTAGTTCAGTAAGAATTCACTTGGGGTGATGTTTAATAGGTTTACAAACTTAATTTGAAGGCAAAAGCACAAGGAGTGACAGCAAAGGACTTGGTGTGGGTGTGTCAGTGAGTGTGGCTATTTCCCCCTGAGTTCCACAGGTTTCTTCGTGGTGTTTCCGAGAGTTCTCAATAAAACTCAAGTTGATTGGGATTTTCCTTTGGCTTTTTCCTTTGGGTAGCAAACCCATGAGAACTCCTTCCTGTTCAGATGTAGAAATAGAACAAATGTGCTTGCACTGAAAATGATCTGGATGGTTCTCTGTTCATCAAGAAATGCATTAGGAATAATGCCCCATATTGCCCTGCACACTGAGATTGGGACATATAGGGCTTTAGAGGAATAATGGAAACTTGGGCAGAGCTGAGGGAAGGCATAGGGTCAGCAGAGAGAGGAATGTGCTGGAGAAAGCCAACACCAGAGGAAGGGAGGGGAGGTAAAACAAGGGAGGGGACAAAAATGTGAGGCTCAGAGTCTGGGGGAGACATGTGACAAGTGACAGGGACTTGTCACACAACCAGAAGAGAGGCAGCAGAGAGATAGTGGGTGGTTCAAGTTGTGCTGAGAATCACATGAGCAGCTCACCCAGTGCCGGCACTCCAGAAGCCAAAGTTCAAAGGCAGGGATGCTCCCATGGTTTTTATGGTTCACTTCTGGGTCATTCAATTGAAGAAGTTCTGAATTTGACAACTCCTAATGTTCAAAGAAGTTTAGATAGTCCTAAATCTGTTCAGCTCATCCCTGATTGAGATAAACATGAATGGCTCAAGTGCTCAATTTAATAAAATTCAAATTTTCTTCCAGCACCACAGAAGAACATGTTAGAAGGAGGTCTCTCACTGAAGAGGAAAGTGATGGTGTAGTTTCATTCGACCTCATGATGGCCTAACTCTGGTCACTGTCAAAACAGTAATTGCCAACATGAGGCTTCTACAGGCCAAATTTGGATTATGGTATTTGGTTTTCCCAAGCATGTTAAGCTCTTTGTATTCCCTTTAGTGGATTTAGCCACCCAATTGATGCATCCTTTTGAAATCTAGCCTCTTTTATGAAGTGAGCTGTGGAAGGCATGAAGCCCTTTATTAATCGATGCCCACCCATTATTTGTAAGATTTAGCCTTGATCCAGGAATAATTACCAAATTGTGTCTCAAAAAAAAAAACCAAAAAAACCCCCACAACTAAAAAACCTGCGATGGCCACCTCAAAAACTTTGTGGAGAGAGGCTATGGCTTTGTTGGCCATCTCTCCAGGTGTCTGGCAGTTAGAAGAAAAGTAAAATATCCCCTAATATTTTCCATACATTCTCCTTGCCACTGTTCAAACTACTAACTTATTTAAGGCCATTACTTTTTTTTTTTCCTTCTGGCTACCTGTGGGCAAAGAAGGTAAATTCCCTTCTGGATGTGTGTTTGTTAGCTGGGTTCAGGGTTTTTTCTTGGTGGTGCCCTTTTTGTGTGTTGGTTTGTTTTTTAATATTATGGGGGACTTAGGTTTTGCCAGCTCACCTTCAGCACAGTTTTACCCTTTACTGAAAGTTCTGCAGCTCATGTTTGAGAGAGCAGAGCATTTCACTTTCCCCTGTACAAGCAGGTGGCCTAATGTAAAATCACCTGCTTTTATGCCAAGGCTACACAAAGAAAAGCAGAGATCAGCTGGTCTCTAAAACTGCCCTGATTTATACATCCACACATTTCCAAAAATCACGGCACAAAGTTAGAGGTGCCCGTGTTCCTGCCACAAGAATGCCCCAGCCATTACAGAATATCCTGTGATTGTCCCAAAAAGCAGAGAATGCCTGCTTGTTTTAAAGAAAGCATTGAAAAACGCCTGTGCAACTCTTTCTCTCACAGAGCTGTGGTCCAAGTGAATGGAGAAAGCTGCAGATATTTAATGGGTCATCTCCACTCTCTGTACTCTCTAATATTCTTCAAGCTCAGTAATCTCATTCCCAACTGTTCCTTGCGTCATACAGAACAAAACAATGCAAGAATCCATTTTGAAAATATTAACGTGTTTTACTAAATCTATTTTGCTACAGATGAGCCGTTTGGGTATTTTATCCGTGCCCATGGTATTTGTGTGTTTGCTCTGTCAAATCTTCCGTGGGATTAATTCCCAGCTTCTAAAGTCCCAGGAGTGGGTTACGTCCTGAGCTCTTGGAAGAGCTGCCTTGCTTTTCAGTGTGCTAAATCCCCCAGGGTGATTTCACAGGTAGCAACCTCCGGGCAGGACTAACCCCGGGAGGAAAAGAACACCCAACACAGGGTGAGTGTGTCAGCAACGGCAGCTGACGCAAACAGCGACACCTTCACACTGGGAAGCCACGAAATCCATCAGTGCTGACTGAAGTATTTTGGGCTTGTCAAGCGTCATTGTTTTGGACTTCTCCTGACCTCACTTAGCAGAACGGTGCCACCGCCTGTAAGCTGTGTCTTCAATATTTGCCCTGATAAGTAGCTCTGTAGGCATTTGTTTTCTCTCATCAAATCATTAAATGGTAATGCAGTTGTTAGTTCGCCTTGCCCACTTCGAATACATTTTGCAGCCAGTAACCATTCCCAGTTCATTAAGTGCCTGACCTCAGCATTAACACCCCCTCTGCTCGGGTTGCCTTGGAAACAAAGCTTCCTGTGCGTAATCCAAGCTTATCTAGCTCTTTATCCTACATGTGACCCTTAATTACTTGCTAAATTAGAATGGTTTTCTGAAAATCACAAGAGGAGGTTAATATGTTCTTCCAGAGCTGGTCAAGCTAAGATGACACTAAATTCACAGGGAATTCAAATTCCATGATCCCTGAAGGCGTCTCTTTCAGAAGGAAGATGAACTTTCCCAATGGGAGGCAGTGTGCCATCATAATGCTCCTGTCACTCACTTTCCTTGCCCTGCTTGTCCAGACCCAGCTTAATCCAGTGCGAACAACGGAGTAAGTAAATATCAGGTTGATTAATTATGGTGCAAGATTCAGTAACCACTTGTCTTCTATAATTAACATTGTAATTGAAATTCAATAATACACTTCATACACACATTGCTGGCCTAGGAGGAGGAACAGTGGAGAATCCTCAAGGCTGTGACAGGGACATGAAGCATAGAAAAACAGGGCTCAGTGTATTAATTGTCTCTTTAATACTGTGGTACATTTTAAGAAATCCTTCTGTCAAAAAATAGGTTTTTTTTAAAGGCTGGGTTGATGATCTTAGAGGTCTTTTCCAACTTCAATAATTCTGTTATTCTAAAAAGAAAAATTGTTATTTCTAGATGTCTCGGAGTAGAGATGAAATGGGGTTGGATTGTTGAAATATGGCTTAAAATTTCTGAAAATCCACCTTCCCTTCACCGATTTGATAAACAGACATCACAAGAAAAGGTAATGCTCTCTAAGATGCCCAGTGCTTTTCCTATCCATTGTTTCCTGTGGCAATTCAAGGACAGTGAGTCTTTGGCTTCAGTGAGTGGCTTTATTAAGCTGTGCTAAGGCTCAAGTGCTAAGGCTGAAATTCTAAGGCATGGTCTCAGGAAAAACCAAAGCTAAAATCCTCTGTGACTTCCACATAGCATTTAATTGACTGCACAAAAACTCAAGCACAGCCAGTGCCAAAATCCCAGTCTGTTTCAGCATTCCCATCTATTGTGACACAGGAAAGAATTCTGCCTGTGTACAAAGGTTTGCTTTCAGGGATGTTTATAAAAATCATGGACTGACCACTGAGATGGGAAGAGACCAGACAGCTCCTCTGGATACAGATACAGCCATTTGCATTTCTGCAAGTCAAAATCCTCAAGTTCAACACAAGATACCTCAGAAGTTTATTAGCATAAGTAGTGGTTCTCCCCACGCTTTTTGGAAGAGTTCATTCACTTGAGCCTCATTTCTTTTCCTTTACTCTCCTCTGCCCCTTCCAGTGTGGGTTTGTTAATGTGAGCAAATGCTCAGAGCTCTGGAGGCTGAAGGAGAGATTTATAGTTACTGTGTGTTCACAGGGATTTTGACATCTCTGACAACACCTATGGAAAATCCCATGGCATTTTTATAAGAATAATGACAGAGAAATTATACCAACTATTTCTGGCCCGAATTTGAGACAATGAAGGTATTTCATTTGCTACGATTGTACAGAATTATGATCATTCTGCCAGTGCTCTAAGTCCCTGCCAATCCAATTGGGTTTCAGGCCACTGGGCCATTTTCTGTTTTCTTTGCTGAGTCTTCATTTCCCTGTTACTGGGTTCGAATCCAAATATAATTTTCAGGACAGAATTCAAGAAAATTCTTACATAATAAGAATTTTTTTTTTATTTCTTCTAGTGAGTTCCTGTAGTAAAACAACTTGAAGAGACTTAACTTGGAGTTTAAACTGCTAATATCTATGTTTTTGACAGTCTCAGGATGTTTTCCTGCATGTCACAGCGGGTTGGAGGGCAGATTTTCATGCCTGGGAAGAAGACTTTTAAAGGGGTTTTGCAAATCCTTCATGAACAATTGCTAAGACACCATCCATGCCAGTGCCTCTAAGTGGCAAAATTTCCGCCTGCTTTCACCTGTGCAGGTGAGTGGGTAAGAGGGAACTGTTTAAAGGCTCATGCTTTTGGGTTTCTAGTTTCCTTCAGCATGGTTTAATATCAATTCTGAAGTTACTGCCAAATGTAGGAAACAGACAGGAGAGGGCCTCATGCTGCTCTGTTTGGATCTCCTGCATACAGCATTTTATCCTCCCGAAGCAATTCCAGAATTTCACCTCAAAAATTACTTCCTAGGTCTTTAAAGACAGAAAAACAGCTGAGTTTTCTGTGTCTAGAAAGCTGTCAAGAAGAAACTCCCAATTCCCTTGACATCTCCCATGTATATGCTTTAAAAACCAAAACAGATTAATAAATCAGGGATGTTTTAGAATATTGTTGGATGGAAGACACTATACAAAACAAAACATCAAGCATGTTTTTCTCTACAGAAACAAGTGTTAATTGATCAAGAATACACAGTATATTTTTACATAGAATTTCTCCTAAAATTTATCTGAGAAACATTTTGCTTGCCAAGTCTCATCTAGTCATTATATGTTTGTGTACTCCTTTGTGTAGCTGAAAAAGAAGTGAGAATGTATGGTTTTAC
>JAHLSL010005955.1:0-10476 GCA_025920805.1 Petroica traversi
CTGTCCCAGGCTGCTCCCAGCCCCAGTGTCCAGCCTGGCCTTGGGCACTGCCAGGGATGCAGGGGCAGCCCCAGCTGCTCTGGGCACCCTGTGCCAGGGCCTGCCCACCCTCCCAGCCAGCAATTCCTTCCCAATCTCCCATCCATCGCTGCCCTCTGCCACTGGGAAGCCATTCCCTGGCTGCTGTCCCTGCAGGCCTTGTCCCCAGTGCCTCTGCAGCTCTCCTGGAGCCCCTTTAGGCCCTGCCAGGGGCTCTGAGCTCTCCCTGGAGCTTCTCTTGTGCAGGGGAACAGCCCCAGCTGTCCCAGGCTGGCTCCAGAGCAGAGGGGCTCCAGCCCTGGCAGCATCTCCGTGGCCTCCTCTGCCCTGGCTGCAGCAGCTCCACGTCCTTGTGCTGCTGGAGACTTCCTTTGAAAGAAATAAAACCTCCTAAACCCCAAAATTATTCCGTATTTGCTCACCAAGTTGGTACAGGACCACTGAATATCTGCTGTGGGGTTTTCCCCTCCTGGGCAGGATGTCAGCAACGTTCCCATTGCAGAAACCTCAGGTTACAGCTCCACGTGCTAAAAATCACCAGCACCATCACATCCCCCTGCAGAGCTGGAAGCAAGCCCAAGGAGCCTTCACAACCCCTGAGCAGGCATCAAACCGTGGAGAAGACACCTCTGTTTCCCTCGTGCATCTTTATAACCTGGAACCACCCAGCAGATGAGCTGTGCATGCCCACAGCAGGCTGGCACCTTCCAGGAGGGCAGAATAAACTGGGGCAGGCTTGGTTGGGTCTTCTTCACTCTGAACACCCCTCAGATTAATGGTTTTCTGTGGTTTCTTTAAAAATTGAGCCCTTGGGCTCCTGTTCTTGGAGGAGAAGTCTCTCTGTCCCAGCATAAAACCAGAAGCTGTTTCTAGAGGATGCTGGGGGAACAGGGATCAAACAGCTCGGGAGTGGAAAGGTAAACAAACCTCCCTGAATCCACCTTTTCAAACAAGCCACGGTGACTTCAAACAGTTTTTTGTGCTGGGAAGAAGAGATAAGGGAGCGATGAACTTCCATTTAATTTAGTAAGAGAGAGAGCCAAGGCTGAAGCTGACTCACAATTGAAACACCTCTACAAGACAGATGTGAGGAGGGACCACTCCAGGTTCCACTTTCATTTCTGGAACTGGGTCCTGGCCAAGTCCAAGATCTCTAAGCACTACTACAATTAATTAATTGCCTTTCCCACAGCTCCTGTAGTCCTCATTATATTGTATTTTTCCTTAATATACTCATTAAAAAAACAGAAGGAACTATGGGGAAGGAATATTTTCAGTTTCTCTTTTGAACTCTATCACGCAACAGTTACTTCCCTGGAAAATAACTGACTGACAAATTAGGATCAAAATCACTCTTTTCCAATACTTTTTTTTTTTTTAAAGACTAAATACTCCTAACTCCAGAAAACCACAGAATGATAGCACCAGCACCCAAAAAAATGGTTTTGACTCTTCAAAGTATCAAAAGTATAATCACTTTTCCACTTTTTGGGGTGAAAAATAATTGCAAAGTGTCTATTTCAACAGAAGTATTAGCTCCTGGTGCCATGTTAATTGAAGATTAGGCTGCAGAGTTTCTAATCAGACAATGGAATAATTCTAAGGCAGATCATTAGAATGTACAATTTTGTACTGTCAGACCATGAATATCAGCTACAGCTGAAAAGCAAAAAACTCTAAGATGGAACATGGTCCGTCTGCAGAGATTTGTGTAGAGAGGGGAAAAAAAAGAAAAAAAAAAAGAAAAATGAGGAAAAATCATGACTGAGGATGTGGACTGGCAAAACTAAAGTTGGTTTATAATAGGCTTCAATCAGCAAAATTAAATTACAATAATAGTTTTTTTAAAAATGTGTGTTCTGAACACAAATGTGAGAGGCTGGTTCTCCTCAAGGCCACACTTCCCAGCTTACAGCAAAGTGTCCAGGAATGGGGCTGGGATCCAGAAGAGGTTTTTTTTTAATGTTTTACTGATATGGTATTGCACAGGGGATTTCCTTTAAAGAGCAGCAGCTGAAGGCAGCAAAGCAAATTCCCCAGCTAGCATTTTGAGGAAACGAGAAGTGTCTCAGCCCTTTTTGAAAGCCTCTTCTGTCACTGCAGAGCATGACCATATCTGCTGAATTCGCTCTGCAGAAATCCCCCTCTCGAATGGGGGCTCTGAAACCTCCTCAGAAGACGAAACCCTGCAAATTTCTCTGTAGTGAGAAATTCCTCTCTGCCTGGCAGCAGCGTAAATTCACCAGGAAAAAAATAATTGCGCAGTTTAGCAGAATTTACTTAGAAAAACCTTTGATAGCGGGGTTTTCTTTTAAATACTTGTGCACTGACAAAGTCAAAGATCTGGAGATAAACCCCGGTCAGAGATCTGGAGAGGCAGTGGGGACCTCACCAGCCTTTCCCAGCTTGCAGAGCAGGATGATTTAATGGTGCATTCCCCTAACACCCACCTTATGCAAACAGCAACAGCCTGTTGGGTAAAACTGGGCTTGTTCTGGCTTGGGACAGGCAGGCCCTGCCTCCCAAATGGCACATTTGATTCATGGTCTCACTGGGACCCTCCCCATCCTGAGGGGTTTCTGGGGTGCCTCAACAGCCACCCCACTTTGCAGGATCAGGGAATGGGTTGGGTTGGAAGGACCTCACAGCCCACCCAGTGCCAGCCCTGCCGTGGCAGGGACACCTCCCACTGTCCCAGGCTGCTCCCAGCCTGGCCTTGGATCCTTCATGGCCTCGAGCTGCACCAAGGCAGGATCAGGTTGAACTTCAGAAGAATTTCTTTACAGAAAGGGTGATTTAACACTGGAAGGGGCTGCTCAGGGAGCTTTGGAGTCCCCACCCCTGGAGGTGTCCAAGGAAGGGCTGGATGTGGCTACTCTGGGCTGGGGACAAGGTGGGGATCAGGCACAGCTTGGACTCCATGGTTTCAGAGGGAATTTCATTCCAAGTGGGATTGTGTGCCCAAGGATGGGACATCCAGCACCCCTCTGGGCACTCCTTTTCCTCCACCAGACACACCAGGTACGAGCTGTCCTCAGCCATGGGGAGAGATCTGCCCCTGAGCCACAGGGTGAGACATTCCTCAGCGAGGCCCTGATGCGCCTGTGGTCATTCCCAGCCCCAGTGGTCATTCCAGACCTGGGGTCCCTCCTGCCAGCCCCACACATAACAGCCCCTGGGTTATCTTATTAGCCTTCAGTCACTGCTTCCACAGAAATGATCTCGTTTCCAAACTGCAAAAGAAGAGACGTCGTAACTATTGTTACTGCTAGTCTAGGCAGACACTCCGAGGAAACACTTCTGCAGCTCTTGCTTGGGAAATGCTACGTAGATCAATTTTCCAACTTAGAAGACAGGAAAACTTAGTAATGAGGGGAAATCCTCCGAAAATATTCGCCCCATCTTTGATGAAAAGAGTTAGACTAGGCATGAGAAGAGCCTGCAATTGCCAGAAAAGTTAAAATTGATTCGAAATACATTGATAATTATAATTAACCATTTACATGACAGTAGAATCTAAAAATCCCAATTCATAATTTATGACCCCTGTAGCTTGGCAGAAAACAAATAAAATCTCTCACTCCAGAACACCTCATAATCTTTTAACTTTGTCAGTAAGGAACAGTGAGTCAAAATTGCAAGGAGTCAATTTCAAAGAATCTAATTGAGAAGTGCTGGCATCAGGGATTATTCTTGATATAAATGTGCTTCACCCTCCAGGGTGAGAGGGATTAATCATGGGGGTTTGGCTGGCTGTACTGGCAAGGCCATGCCTGGGTAGGTGCTCCCAGCCCCCAGACCCACAGGGAAGCTGCCCTGAGTGGCTCCAGCCCCTTTTCCTCTCTGCCCAACACACAGGATCAGACCCAGCCAGAGCAGCCTGCTCAGCACAAATCTGCTGTTTCTGTCACAAGCAGTAATTAGCGAGGGCTTTCTCCACCCAGGCACTTTGCAGCAGGGCTGGATGCAGCGTTTGCTTTGATGATGAGCCCCATCAACCAACCTGGCCCATCCAAGGAGCTTCTCATGCAGGAGACCCCCAGTCCAGGGAGGAGATCCCATACCTCAAAGGACACCAGCACAGAGCTGCACTTGGATGTGGGATGAGCTGGATTGCACCAATCTTCGGAGCACAGCCATGAGCACTCACTGCTCTCCCTCTAAGGCAAATCTGGGATAATGATTTGCTAGCTCCTTTCCACTTGAAAAGTCCTAAAAATGCAAAGGAGCAGGTATGGCTGAGACCAGGCTCACTTGGATTCTTCAGCAGGAACCTGGCGAGCTGAGGAGATCCCATAAATGGGATGGGAAATTACTTAGATCAGTGTTGTAAAGCTCAGGGTAACATCCAGCCTGGCACAGCCGCAGGAGAGAGGTGGACATGGTCCTGAGGAGCAGCAAATTTGTTTATTTATTAAGTCCCACGCCAAAAATTCTAGGGCAGTGTTTGCTTGTAGAAATATTTAGTTCAGTCTGGGACTGCCCCTCCTGAAGCTGGTGTGGGATTATTTATCCAGGCAGAAAATTGCAGGGTGTACCCAGGTAGGAAGAGTGTGGCCCGAGCTGATCTGCTGCTGTCCCTGGTGAAACACCTGGCCTGGCACAGCAGCCCCTGGGGACAGGTGATGAAAGGATCCTTTTCCCTCCTGCCCCAGAGGAAGATGAAATGTGAAAGCAAAGATTTTCCAGCTCCCTGAGGGGCCCCTGGGCAGGGTGAGCAGCTGAGGAGGACGCATTTCCCTCGTGTCCTGGTGCTACTCAGCCCCTGGTGGGATGGGTGGGACTGGGGGGGAAAAAAGCTGATTTCAGGCAAAGGCAGGAGTTGTTGGCAGGTGAAAGGCTTTGGAAGAGAAGAGCTGCCCTGCTCACAGCTCTAACTGGAGAGTGTGAGGGCCACTGATATCTCTGCCTTCTGGAGATCTGCTTTTGGTGGAGAAGAGCCCACCTGAAACACCTAAATGGACACTGCTGAGTAAATCTGTTTTACAGCCCCTTAAAAACACACAGGGACAGGACAAACCTTGCTAAGTGCTTTCATTCCCTGATGAAGTTCTCATCAAATTCCATTGGGAGATTGTCTCAAGCAGTTTTACCCAAGATGAGGGAGGCAGCTCCCACCCCAGACGTCCTCTGGTTCAGCCAAACTCTGCATGGGTCCCTCTCTCTTTAACCACAAAGCCACTTCTGATCCGCTCTCAGGAGGCTGCCATTCCATAATTTTCCCCTCTTCCCACCCTCCCCATCACTGCTCCTGCACTTTCCCTGCCAGCTGCTGCTGCAGTCGCAGAGCTGTGCCAGAATCTGACCCATTTTTCTCCCGCAGTGAGCAGGGCAGGCCTGGAGGGTGGCAGGGGCTGCAGGGACAGGCACCCCTGGGTGTCCAAGGGGGAACAAGATCTGACACAAAACAGGATTTTGGTGGGGGTACCACGGATGGGGCTGCAGCCCCCTGTCCCCAGAATATCTTGTTCCTACAGACAAAACAGGGGTTCCTCATCTTTGGTTCTGGGATGTCTCGTGTACAGCAGGACAGTAACACAAACCAGAAATACTTCCCAGACCTGGCAACCTCACAGCTGATAATGAGAAACATTTCCTTTAACAGAGGACTTCCAGGCACAGAAATGTTGGGAAGAAACCATATCAGTGTTAAAAATGGAGACAAATTATTCCAAACCCACAACAGGGATTCCATAAATCTGTGAATTGGTCCCAGTGGTGGGAAGAGAGAGCCAACAAGCAGAGTCCATGCAGAGCTGGGTACCACTGCAGGAAAGCCCTGGAGAAGCTGCTGGGGCTGAGCTGCCCCTGTGTTTTATCCCAGTGCTGAGCAGTGCTGGGGTCCTGGGACCACCATCCCAGCCAGGCAGCTCTGCTGGGAGCAGGAGGTGGAAACCTGCTTCCAGGCAATCCAGGGCAAACACTGAGCTGCTACCTCAGCTTCTGTCAGTGTCCCAGATAGGAATTCTGAGATAAGAGTGTGTGCAGAGCAGAGGGAGCACTGGGATTTTGTTTCACCCAGCGTGACAGGGACTCTCCTTGCCAGCATGGGTGAGCAACTCCCCCCTTCCATCCTTCTCTTGCTCCATCTGCATTAAGATTGGTGAAGAACTATAGAAACTATATTAATAAAGGTCTTTTATGTGGGTTTAATCATCTCCCAGGATCTGCCAGACCACAAACTTGAAACTCTTTATGAATGTGACTCACTCCCAGAGCACACGTTCATTGGTCGAAAGACTCTCCTGATTTTGCCCTGTGAAATTCTTTTTCCTATTGGAAGAGAGGGCCTGAGGTGTTACCTATGCTGCAATTGAAGTTCACTGACTCACAGTAACCCCAGATACTTGTGTTACATGATTTGATACTCATTCATTCATCCCAGAACAGCCTCACAATAAACACTGACCCCCCTGCTTCGGCAGAAATTACCACGTGTGCAGATGCACTTCCTACTTTTGCAACACGTTTTACAGGGTAAGGCTATCTGCAAGTCAGAAAGGAAAATAATAATAAGAATAAACAAGTTATTTTTCTCCTCAAATACATTAAACATCCATATTTGTCACAGTGCACTTAAAGTAAAGGATTTGGATGGAAAACCTTTCAATGTGTTTTGAATCAGGATCAGATCCCACTTAGGAGCTGGTGTCTGACCTGCAGAGAAATGCAGTACAGCCAGGGATGGATGAGTTTTAGTGACGTTTTTAGAGTCAAATAAGAGCTTTGCGAGTGATTCATAAAGAAGAAAGCTGATAAATATGGATGCAGAGCTCAGCACTGGCGATTTCTGCTGAGCTGGAATATTTCCTGCGATATTAAACCCATCGGATGCCTGTGCCGTGCAAAGATCTCTCCATTCCTGTTCCCCGGAGCTGCAGATGGATGGGGGATCCCAGGTCAGGCCCGGGGGGCTCAGTGCTGCACACATAATCCACAGAGCCAATTAGAGGCTCATGCACATCATCACAGCCCTCTGCTCGTGCAGGGGAGCGGAAAGGAGAGATTTCCTGCTCACAAAGAGCCAGGAAATGTCCAGCTTGGCAGAGGTGTGAAAGCTCAAACCCTGAACACAGGTGATGGGCTCAGCTGCTAAAGAGGAAACTGCTCACAGGGGGGGCATTTCAGAGACCTGTAGATCTCTCCTCTTGACAAGCATCTGTTTGCCAACCCCCAGGAGCCCGGGGGCTTCTTGGTGGGTGTTTATTTGTCCCTCTGCCCTCCCAGCCCAGCTCCCACCCAGGGCTGCCCCTCAGGTGACCCCCCAAGCTGCCCTTCCAGGGGAACAAAAACCAGCCCCCAAAACCTGGAGCTGCTCACCAGCCTTGCACATTTACACCAGTTAAAGCGCCTCATTGGGAAAACCCAGAGCAAAGCAGGCAAACAAGAGGTAAATGCACTCTTAAATATCCTCTCCGAGGCGCTGGGAAATCTGCAGAGCTGGACATAATAAAAAGCAAAAATCACCACAGCTTCTCCCCCCCAGAGCGAGCGCTGCTCACTCACTGCAGAAAATCTCCTGCATGTCTGTCTGGAACAGAGCGACTTGCTGACAGCCTAGCATAACATTATATGCAGGGCTATCTTACCTTCCAATTACACGTCCCCAGGGTGTTCCCTAAATATGACCATGCTGATTATATTCAGCAACCCTCCTTTTATTGAAAGCCACTTATTTCCCCTCTCCCTCCCAATTTATTCCAGACACACCATCAGGCTGAATAGAAACCACTGGACTCTGCTGCCCGTTTTAATTTTGAATTCAATTTTAATTTTAATTTCTGAACCCAGTTTTTGCTTTACGTGTTTCCCAAATGCCCTCAGTGTCCTGGTGTATCCTGCTGGTTACTCCAGTTGCCAATATGTTTTTTTCCCAGAGCAAACGTTTCTACAGAGTTCTTTCCTCTGTTTTGCACAAGGAAATTGGTATTAGAGGTGAGAGAGGAGTGGAAAGTCCTGAGGATGGACAAATGGATGGAGGTTCCTTCTCCATCCACCTCAGATGTGATAGCATAGAATTCCTATCACACAGGAAAGGTCACTGATATCACCACTTTTTCTGTATTTGCACAGCACATTTGGTTTCCCCGTGAGCCCTGACCACGTCAGCATTGGCAAACTCCCCTCCAGTGTTGACATCTTTTGCAAACACCAGCTTCATCCAACAAACAGCACCAAAAGGCACATTAAAATATTTGAGGGGTCAGCCGAGCGAAATAATACGCACATGGATATTTTACCAACGCATTCACGGACTGCAGAAAATCCTTATTTACCACCAGATTAGCCAACCTCTGTCGAAAGGCTAAAAAAAGCACAGCAGCCTGAAATAGAAACGAACACACTTGTTTAGTCACCAGGGCCAGCACTGCTCTCTCGTCAGGAGCTGTGTCAGAGTGCCCAGGGCTGCTGTGGCTGCTGAGATTGCACATGCATCTGACACATCTGACGTGTGTGTGGCCAGCACTGGGCACGGCAGGGACACGTCCCTGTGCTTTTTCCATCCCCAGCCTGTGTCCCCCACTGCTGCCAGGCAGCCCCGTCCCCTCTCCGACTGCCTTCCCAGGAGCTGAGGGCAGGAGCAAAGAGGAGCAAAGCTAAGCTGACAACGGGACCAGGCTGCCCTGAGAGCCTGAAAAACCCCAGCTCCAGTCATGATTGCCAGCCCTGACATCTGGACTCACTGAACCCAACCTGTGCTCTGATTTCCTGCAATTCACCTGTGAGATAAAGTGTTCAATCAGACACAGGGTAGCAGGACAGACCCCTCTGCTCTCCTCAGAAAGCCTGGCACACACAGATATCCTGACTGAGGTCAGGCTCCCTAGAGCTGGAGGCTCCCAGCCCCGTGAGCCCATGGGGCTCCCCAGGGCGCCGTGCACACCAGGCTTTCCTAGAAACCTGCTCCAGTAATTTCCTGGTCAGAGCACTTCTTTTTAAAGGTGTTTGCAGAAGGCAGGGAGGGATGATCGTGGCTGAGCAGGAAAGCACAGGGCTGGACAGAATCCAGGGCGAGAGCTGCGGCCGTGGCCGCTCGCCTGCTCCCGTGAGCTGCAGGGAGATGGTTATGGATGGGCTGCAACACAGCCACTGGGACTTGCCTTTTTTATTTCTATTTTTTTCTTTCTTTCCTTTCTTTCTTTTCCACAAAGAGCTCATATCTTGGGAAGCCTTCCAAGGCAGCTCGAAGGAGAGGTGGACAAGCCAAAACATGATGTGCGCTGGACACGGCTCCCGCTGCAGGCTGCCAGCCAGCTTCTCCAGCCAGCTGCTTTAGGAGCTGACAAGTTTTTCCACAGCCCAGGATCAAATTTAGAAGCAGTGATCCAGCTAGCAGCAAGCAGCACAGATGGTTTCTTTGTCAGGAGAGCAGCAGGTAGAGATCTTCCAGCTCAGAGGGCTGCTCTGTCTGGCCTCGTGTCTCCCTGTTGACTCAGAGCAGGAAAAACCTCCTCCAGCTTTGGTGGGGCTCAGGCTGGAAGACCCAAACCCACGCCAGGTAGGAGATGCCACAGAGGTCCTTTCACCCTCCTTTACTTCCCCCAGCACCTGCATTCTGTGATCCATATGTTTATTTGCTCTGCAAGGTGGGGCTGACTCCTGGCCTCTTTGGAAAGCCAGCACCTGCTCCAGGAGACCTTGGTGACTGCCCTTTTGCAGTCATTATGTTTGCAATAAAATCCAAGCAAGCCCATAAAACAGAGGAAAAATCCACCTCGAGTGAGAGTCCAGCCCCGGAAGAAGCGAGAATTTCTCTGAATTTAGCTCAGAGGTGCTCAGATCTCAGCCTGGGCTTTCTGCCAGGCACCAAAAGCTTCCTGCAAACCCAGTCTGGAGACAGAGCTTTGCCATGGCAAATGTGTTGGGAATGCCTCTGAAGGGGCTCCACAAATCCCCATGCACTGCAGCGAGGGCCCTGCCAGGAGACAGCACTCGGCAGCTCCTGGAAATGGGGAATTAAAGTGTTAAAGTCCAGGTCTGAGCACCAAAATCTCACCTCAGGCACGTGAGCTTTGTGCTGGGTCACGGTGCAGAGTGGGACAGCTCCTCTGGCTCTCCCAGGGCCTGGGCTGCTCTCTGGGGCTGACAAAGGTGGAAAATCTGTCTCCATCTCTGGCCCTGAGCTGTTTCCTCACCTCCAGGCAGGCCCAAACCCCTGTGCCTCAGTTTCCCCACCTGCCACAGCAGCCCAGCAGAGCTTTGAAGTATCTCAGGGTGAAACTCACACTACACAGAACACCGAAGTACCATCACAAGGCAATTACAATAATTTCCTTTATTAAAAGAGAGCTTTCCCTGCTGGCTGGCAGGAGGCAGAGCGAGGGGATCCCTGCTCACACCACACTGCTCCAGGCCACCCCACCACACTCACAGCACCCTCCTGCACCAAATTTCTTTGGGGAATGCAGCACAGAGAGCGTGGGAAGCAGGGGGGGG
>JAHLSL010005959.1:0-13446 GCA_025920805.1 Petroica traversi
AGATTGGTGGAGCTCTGCCCTTCCATCCTTGAGGGACACTCACCAGCCATCAGAGGACTCCCATGCTCCCACTGCCAGGCAACAGGAGGACACCTGGGGGATGAAGGGCAGTGGAGATGGGTCCCCACTCGAGGAGGTCATAGAAATTCCTCCCTACCCCCTCACCTGCCCAGGTGCCACTTCAGAATAGGAATGAGGCCCTGGATCTGGGAGATCAGCAAGAGGACACAGAGGAGAATGATCTGTCCAGTGTTCCCCCCAGGGGTGGTTCACCCGTCAGACAGATCACCACCTCTGCTATTAAAAAGAAAAGAAGGGCAGTGTGAGTGGGTGACTCCCTTGTCTGGGAAACAGAGGGCCCCATATGTAACCAGAGCCATCCCACAGGGAGATCTGCTGCCTCCCTGGGGCCTGGGTACGGGATATGGCCCAGCGACCCCCTGGGCTGATTGGGCCCTCTGAGTGCTGCCCACTGCTGATACTCCAGGCTGGCAAGGATGAGATTGACAGGAGGAGCATCAAGGCAATTCAAAGGGACTTTAGGGCACTGGGTCAAGTGCTTAATAGGCCAGGAGTCAGGCAGTGTTCTGCTCAGTTGTCTTGGTGGCAAAGAAAAATGATGAAAGGAATAGGAGAGCCCACATTATCAACAAGTGGCTCAAGGGTTGGTGCCTTCAACAGAATTTTGGGTTTTTTGATCATGGAGAAACTGTTACAGCACCTGGTCTGCTAGAACCAGATGGGCTCCATCTCTCTGTTAAGGGCAGAAGGTTTTTGGCTCATGAACTGGCTGAACTCATTGAAAGGGCTTTAAACTCGGTTCCAAGGGGGAAGGGGACACAGCTGGGCTCTCTGGGAACAGGCCCAGGGATGGCAAGCCTGAGTTAAGGGTGAAATCAATGGCCCAGCTGCAGTGCAGGTACACTAATGCACACAGCTGGGGTAACAAACAAGAGGAGCTGGGAGAAGTGGCACAAGAGAAAAGATATGGCGTAGCTGCCATCACAGAAACGTGGTGGGATGACTGGCACAGCTGGAGCTGCACTGGATGGCCACAAGCTCTTCAGAAGAGACAGAAAAGGGAGAAGACCTGGAGGGGTAGCCCTTTACATTAGGGAGGTTGTTGATGCCATGGGCATTGAAATTGATGATCATGAAGTTGAATGCCTATGGTTAAGGATTAAGGGGAAGGCCAACAAGGCTGACATCCTACTGGGAGTCTGTTCTCGACCACCCAACCAGGATGAAGAAGTGGACAACTTGTTCTATAAGCAGCTAGAGAATGTTTCAGGGTCACCAGCCCTTGTCCTCGTAGGTGACTTTAACCTGCCGGACATCTGCTGGGAACTCAATACAGCAAACAAGAGGCACTCCTGGAAGTTCTTGGAGTAGCTAGAGGACAATTTTCTGCTGCAGCTGGTGACTGAGCCCACCAAGGGTGAGGCTACACTCAATTTGTTGTTTACAAATAGAGACGGGCTGGTGGGAGATGTGGTTGGGGGACAACTGGGGCACAGTGACCATGGAATTAGAGAGTTTTCAATAATTGGTGATACGAGGGTGAACATCAATAAGACTTTTACATTGGACTTCAGGAGGGCAGACTTTAACCTGTTTAGGAGACCTATTCAGAGAGTTCCTTGGGAAGCAGCCCTTAAAAACAAAGGAGTACAGGAAGGGTGGGCATGCTTCATAAAAGAGATCCTGAGGGCACAGGAGCAGACTGTTCCAGTGTGACAAAAGATGAGTTGGCGAGGCAAACATCCATCCTGGATGGACAAGGAGGTTTTGAAGGAACTTAGGAACAAAAAGAGGATATATCATCTTTGGAAGGAGGGTCAGGTCTCTCAGGAAGTATTTAAGGAGGCTGCTGGGGCATGGAGGAAAAAAATCAGGGAGGCCAAAGCTCAGTTTGAACTCAATTTGGCAACCTTTGTAAAGGACAATTAAAAATGTTTTTAGAAATATATTAATGAAAAAAGGAAGGGCATGACTGACCTTTGTTGTCTATTGGATGCAGAAGGGAATTCAGTAACTGCAGATGAGAGGAAGGCAGAAGTGCTTAATGACTTCTTTACCTCAGTCTTTATTGGAAAGACACACGGTGCTCACGACAACTGTCCTCCTGGGTTGGTAGAGAGTGTCAAGAAGAAGGATGGTCCCCTCCTCCAAGAGGAGGCAGTCAGGGAACTGCTGAGCTGCTTGGATATTCATAAATCTATGGGACCACATGGGATCCATCCCAGGCTGATGAGGGGCTGGCAGATGAGCTTGCAAAGCCGCTCTCCATCGTTTACCAACAGTCCTGGCTCACTGCTGAGGTTCCAGATGACTGGAAGCTGCCAATGTGACGCCCATTCCTAAAAAGGTTAGAAGGAGGATCCTGGTAATTACAGGCTGGTGAGCCTGACCTTGGTACCAGAGAAGGCTGTGGAACAGTTTCTATTGAGTGCTATTACACAGCACTTACAGGATGGACAGGGGATCAGACCCAGCCAGCATGGCTTGAGAAGGGCTAGGTCATGTTTGACCAGCCTGGTCTCTTTTTATGACCAGGTGACCCGCCTGGTGGATGCAGGAAAGGCTGTAGATGTTGTCTGTTTAGACCTCAGCAAAGCCTTGGACTCTGTTTCCCACAGCATTCTCCTGGAAAAGCTGTCAGCCCACGGCTTGGGCAGGTGCAATCTTTGCTGGCTTAGGAACTGGCTGGATGGCCGGGCCCAGAGAGTGCTGGTGAATGGTGCTGCATCCATGTCACAAATGGATGTGGGAGTTAAATAAGTCCTTGCCTACTGCCCAGGCCTCTGGCAGCAGGTACTAACCTTATTGAGATGACCAGTACCTCAAAACCCCCTCCCCTTTGCGAGTCCTTTTAATAATGACTGATTCTGTCTATTATAGAACAAATTATTTATTAATAGACAAGAAAACTGACAGATATAAGTCTTAAAACAAACTAATACTACACAGGTATAAAACAAAAGAAAAGAACTACTGGTAGATTTTATACAGTGCACGAGAAGGTACCCTTTAAGTTACAGCTTGCGAAGAAATAGTATAAGCTTAGGATTCAATGTACCTTCCCACCCAGTCATTGGTGCTGTTTGGTGCAGCACACATCGAGATGCTTTCTCTCAATTTCTGGAAAAGTTACCACGAGCCTGCGTGGGGACTCAGGGAGAAGTCCATTACACACCTTCATGGCATGTGTGTGTGGAAGCTTCTGCTTCAGTGATAATTCATTTATCCTTTATAGGGTAAAACAGTGTCTCTAAGTCATCCATTTTTCCTTTATCTCTTCCAACATCTCTACTCAAGACTAGGATGTTTACTCTCGAGATTTGAGCCTCCTTGGCGCCAGAGATGACCCCTGGGTTCTCTCTTTATGCACCAGTTAGCTGTGGTGTGTAAGAAGTGGGGGTAGGTGTCCCTGCACACAATCCAGCTGGCGGCCAGACACCAGTGGTGTCCCTCAGGGGTCTGTGTTGGGACCAGCTCTGTTTAATATTTTTATTGATGGCATGGACGAGGGTATTGAATCTTTCATTAGTAAATTTGCAGATGACACTAAGCTGGGAGCACATGTGGATCTGCTGGAAGGTAGGAGGGCTCTGCAGAGAGACCTGAAATGGTTGGTTGGATGGGCAGAGCCCAATAAGATGAAGTTCAGTAAGTCCAAGTGCCCAGTCCTGCATTTTGGCCACAATAACCCCCTGCAACGCTACAGGCTGGGGACAGAGGGGCTGGACAGTGCCCAGGCACAAAGAGACTTACGGGTGCTGGTCGACAGCCGACTCACCATGAGCCAGCAGTGTGCCCAGGTGGCCAAAAAGGCCACTGGCACCCTGGCCTGGATCAGCAATAGTGTGGCCAGCAGGAGCAGGGAAGTCATTCTTCCCCTGTACTCGGCACTGGTGAGGCTGCACCTTGAGTGCTGTGCCCAGTTCTGGGCCCCTCAGCTCAGGAAGGACGTGGAGACGCCAGAACGTGTCCAGAGGAGGCAACAAGGCTGCTGAGGGGCTTGGAACACAAGCCCTGTGAGGAAATGCTGAGGGAACTGGGCTTGTTTAGCCTGGAGACTCAGAGGTGACCTTAGCACTCTCTACAACTTCTTGAAAGGTGGTTGTAGTGAGGTGGGGCTTGGTCTCTTTCTCCAGGCAACAACTGACAGAACAAGAGGACAGAGTCTTATGTTGCACCAAGGAAATATAGGTTGGATATTAGGAAGAAGTTTTTTACAGAAAGAGTGATAAAATATTTGATTGGTCTCCACAGGGAGGTGGTGGAATCACCATCCCTGGATGTGTTTAAAAAGAGAATGGATATGGCACCCAGTGCCATGGTTTAGTTTAGTTGATGTGTTGGGACATAGGTTGGACTCGATGATCTTGAAGGTCTCTTCCAACCTGGTGATTCTGTGATTCTGTGATATTTCTTTAAAAATTTGTATTTGGTTCTATGTCATGTGTAGTCACTTTTCAAAGCTCTACAGACCCACTGGATCAACTTCAACAGGAATCTCTTCAGTGAATCTTGTGAGAGACAAAGGTCTTTGTTCTTTCCTATACTGAGCATTTAAACTGTGATCTCCCACCACTCATACAAACCACAAAGACATGGTGAGGTTAGCAACAGACAGAAACATCTTGTCAGAAACTTGGCACAGCTTTAAAACACAGTCAAGATAAATCAGAACAATGTCAGTCTATTACCCCAGCAGATTTCTGATAATCTGTAGAGTTATAAAAAAAAGAATACAATTCTTTCACATTAACACATCCTCCAGACCCCTCAAAGCATTAGGAGCTGTTCATCTCTAACCAAGCAATTCATCTCACAGTCAACACACCACGTGGATATGCACAAACATGTCCATTTCCTTCAGAAATAATCGGGGTCATTTCAGGTATATGGTGCCTATATAACATAAGTCAAAGTTACATGGGGCTTATATAGCTTAGGTTATAAGATATCTACATAAACTAATATCAATATAACCTAAATCATGACTTTTTACCAGTATAACGTGAAGCATTTCAATATGGCCTGAAGCATGACTTCCTATACTTATATAGCCTGAATCATAGCTTTTATACCTGTACAACCTGATACTCACATAACCTGAATCATAACTTTTGATACCTATATAAACTGATATGGATAACATCTTATGCCATGTAATGGCTAGTGTATAGTTAACTAGTTGCTTAAATGCTGAATAGACCAAAGGAGAGAAAAAAAAACCTCACCAGGTGTATGCTTTCAGAGATAGGTAAGTGTAGTACTAATGAGAAATTGGCAAGTGCAAAGCCAATTAGCAACAAAACAAAGAATTTAGGCCGGGTAGGACCAGATGGACCATGGAACACTGTAACTGGGCATGCTCCAAAGACAAAGTTGAAAAGTTCAAGTGCAAAGAAGACTTTGGAAGCCTTCACCAAAGACCCCCAACAACCCCCAAACTGGGGAAGCACAAGCGCAGTGCAAAAGAATTATCTAATAGCCATGAGATCCTACCATGGAAACTAGTTCTGGCATGTATGTGATGATGTTGTAATGACACAGTAGCACAAAATTTACTGTATAAATGTACCAGAGCCCTTGACAAAGGTGGGTGAGTTAGGAGCAGATCTCCCCCTCACTACCAGCACTGCAATAAACAAATACCTGCTCTACAGACATCGTTCTATGGGGATTTATTTCCAGCCTTGCTTTTGGGCATCACACACCTGATTTTCATTTCTCTTGTATCCTTCATCCACAATTTCCTGTGGAACTTCAATCTATAATTGCATTAAAAGACAGCCATTATTGCGACACTGAATACCTACGATCAAGTCGTTCTAACCAACGTATTGAAAGAATGTTAATTAAGCCACATTTTCTCTGTCTTCACTCCCAGGTAAAAGGGATAGGAATAAGAAGAAATAGCCTCAAGTTGTGCTGCAAAGAACAGGATATTTTTCCATGAGACTTTCACAGCCTCTAACCTGACTGCAATGTGCCATAGGGAGCATCCCAAGGAGACAGGGAAATGCTCTGGATTTACGGAAAAGGCAACCAATGGGCATGGTCTGTATCCCATGCACTTCCCCACGGCAGCCAAGGCGCACAAGGCTGCAGGGACAGGCCGTGTGCCAGGCAGGATTTGGTGTCAGCCAGGTGCCCTCAGCCAGCAAATATGCTGGAGCCTGTAGCAGTGGCCTGCTTTGACATGCTCTTGGCCAAAACTGGAGCTAAGGGCTGACCCAAAATGCAGCATCAGCGCTGGGGAAGGGGAAAATGGATCTCTGGGTTCTCCCATTCACAGCTCCATGTAATCCCCATGTTTGGATCATTTATGTTTAGGACTGTAATGATTCCCAGTTGGGCACTCCAGGCTCTGAGTGCAGCAAGTCCCTGGAGATCCTGACCCCTGCTTCAGGCCAGTCCTCATGCAGATGGTGAATATCTTGTTTGTTCTCTTCCAGAGAAGCTGCCTCAAACTGAGCCTTCGTAATGGAACCCACGGACAGCCAGAACAGCCACAACAGGTGGGAATTGATTTGATGCAATCAATTTGGATCACAAGATGCTGTGATGAATGTTGAGATGGTACAGAAAAAGAATCCCCCCTCCAATGCAAGAATCAGAAGCCCTGAGAGGGAGAAGTCAAGTAGGGATTGTCCTGTCAGTGAGAGTGGCTTCAGAGCACCTTGGTATTTTCAGCGCAGGTGTTACAGACCCAGGCCTGCATGATGGCATGGGTCAGGGCAGGTTCTCTGCTGAACTTTCTGAAGCCACTCTCTTAATACTGCAGTCAGATTCAGTATCCCTTCTGCAGTTTGGGATGCAGTATTTCCCTGTTTCTGTCTGTAGGAAAGCACAAGTTGTGAGTTTTTGCGGTGGGGCAATTTGTGCAAGTTTTTACTTCTTGTGGAACGTGTTTGAAGATGGTGAGGACTGAGCTGATGTTTCCCAGCAGACATTCAGTTTCATCTGCCTCTTTGAACAGTCAGGGTGTTTGGGATTTCCTGGTGACACATCAAGTGTAGAGCAGCTGCAGCAAGTGCAGCACTATTTTTAACTCTCTAATCCTGAGCTGTTTTCCCCTGGAGATGGAAGGGCTAGGACTGAGGAGTCCCCATGCTCCAAGGCTCCCAGGTGCTGGGTGTGTTGGTGCAAAGCCTGGAGATCCAGTTCCCAAGATTTCCCAAGTTCCCAGACCTTCAGGGAACTGTGCAGGGTTAGAAGTGGCAGCAGAACTCAGGTTTGCAAAGGCTTTGAAAAGCATCTTGACAAACACCTTCAATGGCCAGGGCAAAGATGGGCAGCAGTGATGTCTCCAGGCCTGTGGAGACCAGGAGGGCTACAAGCTTATCTTAAAATGTTGGGAAATTCAGTAGACAGCAGACTCTTCTACTCTGAATTAGAAATGCCATCTAGTGCAAAAACCCTGATTTTTTGTAAGTAACAGCCCCTCAGTATGAGATGAGGCAGCTGTGCCTCTGCTCTAGGGATGATTACACCTTCAGGAGCTGATTATTGGTGTAGTATTGGAGAAAGTGTCAGACAAGGCTCTCCCCTTGCAACCTGGGGCACTTGGGAAGGTGGATGGGTGAAGAAGAATCTAGGAATTGTGTGCATACAGTGAACTGTGCAGTAAAGCAGAAAGAGATACCTGCATCCACTACGCCTGCATGCTTTTCCTTCCCCAATGTCCCTGAATATCAGAGCCAGGGTTTCCCTCATTCTGCAGCCATCTTTCGCAGACCAGGGACAGTTTAAAGGATCTGGTTTTCCATGATGTGAAACAGCTTTTCCGGTGTTTGGATGTGGGGCTGGTGGGATTGAGTACATGCATTTGTGGCTGAGGAGGAACAGGGGGATTTGACCTGGGGTTTTCTGAATTTCTGAGATCCCCTTTCTAATTGCATTCATGGGAAGGCTTTAAATGCAGCTGGATGACAAAGTTCAATGCTTGAAAGTGGCTACAACCTCAAGCAAGAGGTTTCTCTTTTACTCAGGAGTAGCAATCCCTGAGAAGGGTGATGCTGTCCCTTGTGTGTCTCATTGCTCTGGGGCACAGCACACGCTGGCCAGAACTGCTGTGTCCACTGTCACCCTCCTGTGGATTTCAGCATTGCTTTGCTGCTGGACATGTGCTCGTGTGGGAAAGCCCCAGGTTCTGCACAGGGTATAAACAGGGGTTAAATGTTAACTCTCCTTCCTCTGTCTCTTTCTGAAAGCTGGAACAACAACAGAGAATTGCTCCGCTTTCTGGAGCAGGAAAGGAGGAGGAGGCAGGCGGCTCCAGCAGAGAAAGATCCATTGTTGGAGAAGACTCCCCTCTTTGCCAAACCCTTCAAGGTAATGGGAGTGGGCTGCAGGCTGGAAGGAGAGGAGGAAGGAGGCTTGAGGTGGGAGAGGAGAGCTGTGTCTTCTGCATGGGCTGGAGCAGACTTGAGCCTGATCCCTGCAAACACAGCATCTTCCCATCTGCTCCACTGAGCTTGCCAGACTTCCCTTGTGGGGATGCATGGTGATTCCATGGAGATCCTGAGCAATGTCTCTTGCTGAGCTGGATCTCCTGCTTGGGCTCTTTTTGACATTTGCCCCTCTCTGCTTTTCTGTTGCAGACTGATAAAGAAGATGAGCTGTCAAGGCGCATTAAGAACGTGCTGGGCGATGCGGATTCCAAGGGGTTCCTGAGCCACGAGCCCCCTCTGAATCCCATATGGATTCCAAGAGAGCCCAAACCCAAGTCACAGACCCACAGTCAAGTGCCGGTCTCCAGGTGCAACAACCCATATGAGGATAGGAGGAGAGATTTCACATTGGAATCACCAGACCTCACACACAACCCTGAGCAGAGCTATGACAACAGGAATGGAGGTTTCTCAAATTGGAGGTCAGAAGCCAAAGCTCCACAGTCCAAAATCCTTCCTGAGCCTGTCATGGTGAGTGCAGTTGTTGGGGCTCTCTGTTGTTGACAGTCCCTCAAGGCCATGGGAGCAGCACGTGGGCCCTGCCTGGCTCGTGGCTCAGCTTCCCCAGAGCTCAAAGGCACTTGGTTCCCAGGTGCATTTTGGGGTTTTTCCAGGCTCATCCTTCAGCACTGGGATATTGCTGTGCCTAATGGAATGCAGGAGCCCACAGTGCTGAGCCATGGCATAGAAGACTTGGGAACTATTATATCTAATTGTTGTTTGTTCATTTGTTTTTTAACTAAGGAAGCTTTTTCCTCAACTCTTTGAAATGCAGAGGCAGCCTGTGGCATTGAAGGCAAAGCTTAGCTGCTTCAAAGCAGAATTCCATAAAGGGGAGAGACTGCACAAACACACTCACATAATAATAATAATAACAATAACAATAATGATAAGTAGTAGCAGTAGTAGTAGATGAAGACTAGAGTATTCCCTGACTGCCAGGGTCCAAAGGGAACATGGACATTCTTCTCAGAGGAAGAAGAGGTGACTGTGGGGATTTCAGCTGGTTTTCTTTACCTGGCCTCCATTATTAACTCCCCTTCAGATGGGCCTTTTCATCCTTATTCGCATTTACTTGCATGACATTTATAGAGCTGTTGGTAAGCAAATGCTGGCTGAGTGCATGGCAATTAGTAAAAACACCCAAACAAACTCCTGCCTCCCTGGTTCTTGTTTCAGAGCAAGACGCCCAAGGATGTGCCTGCCACGGAAGAAATTTTGAAGGTTGGTGTTCTAGAAGAGATCTCTGTATTTGCTTTTGTTTTGCACACATGAAGGAAATGGGTGGGGAAAAAAATCCATTGCTCAGCTCCTGTTCCCTCAGCAGACGTTGCCCTCACTGAAAGTGAGTTTTGGGGCAGGCTGAGGAGAAGTACAGATAAAAGCTGGAGTTGTGTGATCAGCCTTCCTCTCAGTCCGTGAGTGTAACACAGCCTGGAGCAGTTCAAGAGCCAGACTGACAACTCATCCCAGGCAGCCAGAGCTGCTCCTCCCTCAAGCTGGGGGTTGCCTTTCCCGAGTGCCCCTTATCCAAAGGCTCTGGAGCTGCTGCCGCGTGTCCGGGCTTCCAAATTTCCATTGCCAACAAGGGAAACCAGCCCCATGCTTCCAGTGCAGGGTGTTACTGAGAACCAGATGCCCTTGTGCTTCTGAGGGATTCTGAGTGGGCCAGTGTGAGAGGAAACTTCTCTTTCCTCTTGTCCATTGTTTTCAGTAGGCTCTGTATTTGTAGAGCTGTAACCAAGTTCAGCCAGAGGAGGTGGACAAATGGAAAATGCTGCAGGGACTCACACTTTTGTTCCAGTTGTGATCTCCATATGGGATGTTTTTCATGAACATTTGAGGCATGTAATCTGTGTGGAAGCCTAAGGCCCATTTTCTCTTGATTGTCAGCAAAACCACTCTCTGAGTGTGTGAGACAGAAGAGGGAGTGCAGCGATGCCGACCAAGTCAGTTTTAGGTGGTGCCTAGAGCAGGCCCACAGACACACCTTGTAATCATCCCCACTTGTTGCACTGTGCTGAGTTGCCTGAGCTAACCTTGCCTCCCCCTCTGCTCTCTGTTTTTGTCAACAAAACAGGTTGTGGGAAAGACATCTCCTTCACTTGCTCCTCCAAGGTACAGTTGTGTTCCCAAAGGACCCTCTAGACCGAACAAGGGGAAGAACAAAACTACTTTTCCTATGAGGGGGAGATGGGAAGGGCTTCCTGGTTTCTCTCGTAGCTTCAGGCTTGGAAAATTGGTTTCAGTGTGGTGGGGGTTTCAGGAAATCTCCAATTAGAAATTAATAATCCAGGCATGCTGGAGTTTGCCTAGGAACCTAACATGTATCTCCCCACCTATTCCCTTCTTTTCAACCCCTTCCCTTCACCAGTGTGTCTGGGGATCATAGGTTTTTTGCCTTGAACAAGGAACACATGAATGATGAAGGAGTGAAAACTTAAGGGAAAAAGTAAACCACCGCTCCCTCCAAGGATCCATCCTGAATTTTTTTACCCTTTCTTGAAATTTTTCTTTTGAGGTCTGGGACTCTCAGAAAGGCCCTGGCCAGTTTTGGTGTTTTGGTGGGGTTTTTAAACTTTAGTTGCCTGAATGCAGCTTCACAATGTAGCAATCAGGTCCTGCTTGCATGTTTGTCTGGCTGGGTGTGAGTTGATGGTTTGATTATTCCAGAGGGGTTTTCCTTCTGGTGCTTTGTTTTTCCAGTATGGCAATGTGCTCCTCTGGCCTTCACCCCTCAGCTCTCAGTGCCCAAACCCAGGGCTCAGTTTTAGTTTGGAAGGCTGCCATGCCAGTGCAATAAGTATGTAAGCTTTCCCACTGCTGCTTCCTAATCCCATCTCCTGGTGGCCTTGCAGAGCTCTCCAGTCCCAGCACACGAGGGTGGCACCAGCACAGCCCAGCAGCTCGGAGTCAGGGAGCACCAAGGACTGCCACAGCTCCTCAGTCTCTGCACTTCCAGGAGAGCCAGCACCTGAGGTGAATGCAAATCAAATAGAAATACTGACACTTCTCAGCTGTCCCCTTGAGACCTTTGTAGCATCAGGAGACATTTCTTGCCCTCTGCCTCCCTTTTTCAGTTTGTCAAGAAATATCCCTACATAGACTTGGCATCATTGTCAAGCTCATCTGGGCTTTTCCCTCCAGGATTAGTCCATTTTGGAGCTGAGAGATGAAACTTTGAGTGAATAGGCTAAATGGTCCTCTTCTGCAGTAGGGGTCTCCGGGCTGTGGCCCCTGAGTGATTGATTTCTGTTCATGGGTGCTTTGGACAATGGCTCTGTAAGTGAAAAACTTGTGAGGTTTCCAAGCTGGAACAGGCAAGCAGATCCTCTGCAGAGTGAATGAATCCACAGGAGACAAGTGGGCAGGGACTCACTTTGCCTTCCCAGAGACACTGAACAGCTCTTTCCCCTCTTGCCCAAAGCAGAGCCTTCACTCCCAAATGTCACCCTGCTCTCTTTAAGGCATCTTTCCAAATGAACTGTGAGAAGCCTTAAAAATACAGCACACGTGAAGCTTAGATGTATCTCTTGTCCTCCTGTGCTAGGTTTGACCTCTTCTCCCAGCACTGGAACAATGCCAAAGGAGGTTTGTAAAGCCAACCTCCTTGTTCATGTCTTTAGGAGAGCCTCAGCCCCAGCAGAGACCCTTGTATTGCCTGCACTGACAGACTGGGATGTGGGAGAGGCTTCGTGGCAGGGCCCAGAAGCAGTGGAATTGGTTGGAGAGAGTGTTTAGAAACCCTCAGGCATTATTATGGGCGTGTTGTGTTCTGGAGGAGTGAACAGCACTTGATGCTCAATGAAGATTTTGCTTGGTTTTCCTGGCAATTTGGGGTATGCTAGGTCAAAGCTCCTTGTCTCTCGTGGAAGGAGAGCTCAGCATCAGACTCTCCTGTCCTACCTGCAAATGGGGAAGCCATTTAAAAAGCCAAACAACAACAACAACCAGCAATGAAGAAGTCCAGATATGTTAAGCCTTTTTGGTAACACTGCATTATCCTCAAAGCTCCGGCTACACACAAAGCTCTCTGTTTTCCAAGTGGGATTGCTGCCCTTGGGCTCTGCTTCCCACAGCAAACACCAATGGTCACAAGTTAAAAGAGGATTGTTTCAAAGCAGAGTGTATCTGCTTTCACAGTCTATGGAGTGGACTAAACACAGGATGCAAGACAGAGTTTTGAAGCACGGTATATAGGAATGACTAAATCCCTAGAAAGGAGCTTGGATGACAAAAATAAAAAGTCCATTCCAGATACAAATAAATTTTCACTGACTTCTCTGCATGGCAGCTGAGTTTTCTATTCAGTAATATTAATAAAGAGTCAGGAATGGAAAGAGTGTTCCCTGACTGCCAGGGAAGGCAGACATTGATCTCACAGCAGGTGACTGTGGTGGCTTCAGCTCTTGCTCTGCCTGCTCTCTGTTCCTACCTGCCCTTCAGGTGGAGCTGTTAATCCTTACTATTATTTCATAAGGAATGGACTTGCATGACATTTCTAGAGCTGTTGGTAAGCAAATGCTTGCTGAGTGCATGCTTGTTTCCTGTCAACGAGTAAAATACCTGAACCAACTCACACTGCTTCCCTCTTTCTTGTTTCAGAAAATCATGCACATTTACCTGCAGTCCATTGAAGGAATATTGATGGTAGGTGCCCTTCAATACCAGATCTCCATGGGGAAGCCTTTACAAATCCTTGAGGAGCTGGATCGCTCTGACTCTCTGCTGTGTCCATCAGCAAAACTCCTGAGAGCTGCTTCTCTGCCTCTCTTCCCAGGAAATGAGCAGCCCCCTGTCACCTCTCCTACCACGTCTTTGGTCGCCTCCTAGAACAGAGACTTCCACATTGGCATTGCAGGCAAAGGTAACCCAGTCCAGTTTTGCCAGGGCTTCTGATAAATTAGGAGAGAGCTTTCTGCTGAGCAGAAGTTCAGTCTTGGCAGAAGGACCCTGCCTGGAGGCCAGCCTGAGTTCC
>JAHLSL010006013.1:0-10254 GCA_025920805.1 Petroica traversi
AACCCTTCCCAGAGTGCTTTCTGTTGAGCTAGGGGGAACAGGATTTCTCATCACCCACAGTGGTCGACAAGGTAAGACCTAGCAATGTCATCTACCTAGAATTCTGTAAGGCCTTTGACACAGTCCTACATGACATCCTTATCTCCCAATTGCAGAGACGGGAATTTGAAGGGTGAACTACTTGGTGGATAAGGAATTGGCTGGATGGATGCAGCCAGAGAGTTGTGGTCAATGGCTCTATGTCCAGGTGGAGGCTGGTGACAAGTGATGTCCCTCAGGGCTCTGTCTTGGGACCAGGGCGCTTCAATATCTTCATCAATGACACCGACAGTGAGATCGAGCGCACCCTCAGCAAGTTTGCAGATGACACGGAGCTGAGCGGTGCAGTTGACACAACAGAAGGACAGGATGCCATCCAGGGAGACCTGGACATGAGCCAACAGTGTGCACTCATAGCCCAGGAGGCCAACGACCTCCTGGGCTGCATCAAAAGAGATGTGGCCAGCAGGTTGAGGGAGGGGATTCTCCCCCTCTACTCTGCCTTCATGAGACCCCACCTGGAGTTCTGTGTCCAGGTCTGGGGTCTTCAGCACAAGAAAGACATGGACCTATTAGAGTGGGTCCAGAGGAGGCCACGAAGATGATCAGAGGGCTGGAGTACCTCTCCTATGAAGACAGGCTGAAAGTGCTGGGATTGTTCAGTATGAAGAAGAGAAGGCTCAGGAGAGACCTCATTGAGGCCTTCCAGTACTTGAAGGGGGCTTCTAAAAAAGAGAGAGAGCAACATTTTACATGGATAGATAGTGATAGGACAAGGGGGAACAGTTTTAAACTCACAGAGGGCAGGTTTAGATTAGATGTTAGGAAGAAATTCTTTACTCAGAGGGTGGTGAGACACTGGAATGGGTTGCCCAGAGAGGCTGTGGATGCCCCATCCCTGGAAGTGTTCAAGGCCAGGTTAGATGGGGCCCTGAGTAATCTGATCTAGTGACTGACATCCTTGTCCATGGCAGGGGGGGTTGGAACTAGGCGATCTTTAAGGTCCCTTCCAACCCAACCAATTCTGGGATTCTGCGGTAATCTGTGCTTGAAACCTTGTTCAAGTTCTGGGTTGTGATGGGGCAATGAACCAAGTAGATTGATGTCAGGGACAGCTTGGATAGCTAGTGAAATTAGTGTGCAATTGTATAAGTCTGTAAGAATACTTGCCAGGATCTTCGGGGGCATGGGCAGGGGGGCTGCAGACGTGGCTTATGTGACAAGACACCAGAAGCTGCCCCCATGTCAGACAGAGCCAATTCCAGCTGGCTCCAAGACAGACCTGCCACTGGCCAAAGCTGAGTCAATCAGCAGTGCTGGTGGTGCCTCTGTGATAAAATATTTAAGAAAGGGTAAAAAGTGCTGTGCAGCAGCTGTGAGGAAAGAGTGAGAAAAATGCAAGAGGAACAACCCTGCAGACACCAAGGTCAGTAAAGAAGCAGGGGGATGAGTTCCTCCAGGCTCTGGAGCAGATGTTCCCCTGCAGCCTGTGGAGGGCCAGGCACCAGAACAGGCTCCTGGCAGGAACTGCAGCCTGTGGAGAAATAGCCTATGTAGGAGAAGGTTTTTCTGGCAGGATCTGTGGCCAATGAGTGGCCCATGCTAGAGCTGTCTGTTCCTGAAGGACTGTACCCTGTGGAAAAGGACCCATGTTGGAGCAGTTTTGTGAAGGACTGAATCCTGTGTGAGGGACTCCCCACTCTGGAGCAGGGGCAGAGTGGGAGGAAGAATTAGCGGCAGAGGTGAAATGTTTTTAACTGACTGCAACCCCTTATTCCCCAGCTGCCTGCACTTCTTGTGCGGGAAGGAGGTATAAGAATCACGAGTGAAATTGAGCCTGGGAAGGGTGGAGGGGGGGGATGTGGTTTTAGTTTTGTCTTTATTCTTTGCTATCTTACACTATTTTTATTTGCAATAAATTCATTTTCACCATGTAAGAGTCTGTTTTGCCCCGACAATAGCTGGTAAGCAATCTCTGTGTCTTTATCTTGACCCATGAGCTTTTCCATCTTATTTCCTCCCCCTGTCCTGTTGAGGAGGGGGAGTGTGAGAGCACTTTGGTGAGCACTTGGTGGCCAGTCAAGGTCAACCTGCCACACCTGATCAATTATTTTAGTGCTTAGCAGCCTTGAAATGCTGTGAAATATATACTAATGACAGGTTACTGGAGGAGCTTTAGTCATGGCCTTGAATTTTGAGAGACTTGGACCAGTATAGGGACACATGTGAGACTGCTGGAAATTAATAAGAAGCACTAGTGACTTTCAGCTTCACCTGTGTTTGTGTTTATGAGCCTAGTTGTCTCACTTCTTCTGTAAGTCAATGCACATTCTAGTATTTCTGAATGAGGAAGGTGAAATTCTGAATGGTGACAGTTGTATTGTTTTTCAGTTCCTAGAGTGATTCTGGGAAAAGATGCTTGTTAGACATACACTTTAAAATGCTGAATGAGCACAAACATTGGTATGCTGTCCTGGCAAAGGGCAAAAAGCATTGCAATAGGTCTATTAAAGAACAGGAATGTGCATATCTAGTACTGTATAGAAATTATACTTTTTGACAAAACAGCAAAGAAGTTCAGAGCAGATTTCCCAGTTTTGGTGTTTCTGAAAAAGAATTGCTGGCAGCGAGCCACAGACTCTACATACTAAGCTGAGGATGTTTTATGATTTGTATTATGTGGAAGCATATGGTTTTCTCACTGTTCCTGCCATTTTTAAGGAGATAACTAGGAAAATAAGGTAATACCATTTCCCAGGAAAATCATATTAAGAACTTATGTTGCTTCTGTTTAAGTTCCCATGGCATAAATTCATCCTGGGTGCTTATAAGGGTACAAGATCAAAACCCTCCAGCTACCTTTTGCAAAAATGTGAGCTGCTTACATGAAGTTAAGCTTTAAAATGCCAAGTCTGAGGTCTGGATAGATTGACTACATTTTAGCTTGAGGCTTTACTATTAAAAGATGATTCATTTAGCCAGAGATTAGCGCTCCATATTGTTAAACACTGGTTCAGCTATGGCACCAATATCAACATATGGAGTGCTGGTGTCACTGAGTCATTTTAAATTACAATGTTTAACATAGATTTGCTGTGAGAGCACAGTGCATCTACAGTGATTTTACCTGTAATACAAGCTCGCCTGTGGTAAAAACAAGGATAGGGAGAAAAGTGATGGTTCACCAGCACCATCAGACTTAGTTTTCTGACATTCAGGAAGAGCGGTGTTGTTTGCTAGTGTAAAAATCATGCAGTCTGTTTATTGTTTTGGAAGCTGAGTCATTGAACAGCTTTATAGTATTGGCATATACACTTTGTGCAGAAGAAAAATGTTTATTTTGATTAACTAATTAAATTGACGGTGACTACATGCACATAAGTGTATATATAAAGAAGTTTTATAAATAAAGTAATGAGCTATCCTGCTTGAAAATAACCCTTCCTAAAATATCATCTTTTTCCAGATTTGTATTATGGTGGAGAAGCTTTCTCTGTAGAGCAGCCACAGTCCTTTACTTGTCCTTATTGTGGAAAGATGGGTTATACAGAAACATCTCTTCAGGAACATGTTGCTTCTGAACACGCAGAAACATCAACAGAGGTGGTAAGCCGCTTCAGCATTGTTTTTAAATTACAATGAAAGTATATGAAAATATCCAGAAAATTAGGTGTTTTTTTTCTTGAAGTATGCGTTAATTTAAATGCCGACTAGGAAGGTATGTACCATACATACATACACACACACTATGCTGGTGTTTTCCCTATTGACTCCTTGAGCTATTAACAGTATCTACATCATCACCTTTACCTCTCTCTAGAGTTTCTCACAGCACTCTCTCATCAGTCTGAGTCGTTATTTGTGGTCCCCCAGAGACTTAGCATGGGGAAGTAGCCAAGGTGTTTAGAGTTGTTTCAAGTTTAAATGTATATATAGAGGCTCATATGCTTTATTCTCAGTTTTTGTGATCTACAAGTAAAAAGAACCTAGCTGAAATCTAGTATAGTAAAAGTGCAAACGTTAAAAAATACTGAGTGTGTTCACATTTGTATATGATGGAAGGGAAAACAGGAAAAAGGTGGAAGAATGGAAGGTGGAAAGAAAGAAGGAACAGATAGTGAACTTATTGGCAACAGTGTTAGCAAAAAATATTCAGGATAGGAGCAGAGGATTTGGAAGTAAGAGCACATGGGGAAGATTTGTGATAGCTGAGGACTCAGCCGTGTTTCTCCTGGGAAGGGATCTGTTGCACGCTTTGGATGTAGAAATAACGTTCGCACCAGAAGGAATAGATTTAGATGTTATGGGAATTAATATGATAAAAGAAAAACTGAAAGAAGGTATAACCAGAAATGCTCTTGGAATACCCTCGGAATTGAGGAAAGTCCCAAAGTTATTGTGGAGCCAGACAAGCACAGATACAAGACTATTGCAAGCAGCATAACGAGTGCATATAAAAACCAAGGGGGATGCTCCACCTACAGTAAAGCAGTATCCTATCCCCAGGGAAGCATGTCCAAGTATTCAAAACCTAATTGATGTGGTTTTAAGAAACAGTATTCTAAGGGAATGTGTATCCCCTTATAATACCCCATTATTACCAGTTGCCACAACCAGAACTCATGAAGAGGGTAGTCCAGGATATAGATTTGTACAGTGATGCCTGAAGAGGCTACCTAGAACAGAGGCCAGAAAGAGTTAAAAGAATATAGTAGGTATTTATTGAAAGGCCTTCACAGGGTACACCTTGGGCAGTGCAAGAGTCTTGCAGAGACCCCACCCAAGATGGACAACTGACACAGGTTTTTTGGACAGATATAAGATCGGTTTATTTGAATATCACAAGCTAATTGTCCAATTTCAGCTTCAGGTAGTGGTGTCCCATTCTCCAGTTTGCCCTCCTTCTACTTCACTGTTTACATTTTTTGAGGCCTGAGAAAGCAACGTGTCCTTGGATTTCGGGCCTAGAGAGAAATTGTTTTGTCTGAGTAAAACGGTAGAACAGTAGCTGACGGGCTATGGAGTTTTAGAGTTATACACTAAAGCATTACTGATCTGGATAATATGAAAGCTAAAACTTAAGGCATCAACAGGACCTAAGAAAAATTAATGAGCATGTGATAGTGCCACATCCACTAGTACCAGATCCATCAACCATTTTATTACAAATTCCGCACTGGGAAAATGTATTTGTGGTCATATATTTAACTGCTGCATTTTTTAGTATTCCAATGGAAGAAGAAAGCCAGCTATTGGTTTCCTGGGCCTACTGGGCCTCTGTTCAATACTCTCAGAGGACTCTGGTTTACGCAGGAACCCAAACTGTGTTTGAGGACACTATGGCTGAGACAGGGACACAAACTACAACAAAAAATGGACAAGGCAAGTTTCAGGCCCATAACGCCGATTAGTGAGGGAAGAAGAAGAAGAGGAAGAGGAGGGGCCAGATCAAGAGGCAGGTTTCTCAGCGAACGAATTGAAGGGAGTGAGGCAAGTTAAACAGGAAACCGAAGTTACTCGGTCCCTGACCTCATCAGAACTCCAAGACCTGCAAAGAGATTACCGCCCCATATGGCCAGTGCGGAAGTCAAATGGAGAATGGCGGCTGACAGTAGACTATTGGGGCCTGAATGAAGTCACACCACCTCTAAGCGCTGCCGTACCAGACATGTTGGACTCCCAATATGAGCTGGAGTAGAAAGCAGCCAAATAGTTTGCCACAACTGACATCGCTAATGCATTTTTCTCAGCCCCTCTGGCTGCAGAGTGCAGACCACAATTTGCTTTCACTTGGAGAGGTGTGCAATACACCTGGAACTGACTGCCCCAGGGGTGGAAACACAACCCCACCATCTGCCATGGCCTGATCCAGACTGCCCTGGAACAGGGTGGAGTTCCAGGACACCTGCATTATATTGATGATATCATTGTGTGGGGCGATTCAGCAGGAGAAGTTTTCAAGAAAGGGAAGAAAATAATCAAAATTCTTCTGAAAGCTGGTCTTGCCATAAAGCAAAGTAAGGTAAAGGGACCTGCACAGGAGATCCAGTTCCTGGGAATAAAATGGCAAGATGAGGGCCATCATGTGCCTACAGAGGTGGTTGACAAAATTGCCACTATGTCTCCAACAGCTAATAAAAAGGAGACACAAGCTTTCCTGGGCCTTGTGGGGTTCTGGAGAATGCACATTCCAAGCAATAGTCAACTTGTGGGCCTCCTCTATCGAGTGACCCAGAAGAACGACTTCAAGTGAGGCCCTGAGCAGAAGCAGGCCTTTGAGCAGATCAAACAGGAAATAGCTCGTGTGGTAGCTCTTGGGCCTGTTCAGACAGGACCAGATGTGCAAAATGTTCTCTACACTGCAGCCAGGGAGCAGGGCCTCACCTGGAGCCTCTGGCAGAGGAGTGCAGGAGAAACGTGAGGTCGACCATTAGGATTTTGGAGCCAGAGTTATCGAGGATCAGAAGCCCACTATACTCCAACTGAAAAAGAAATACAAGCAGCTTATGAGGGGATTTGAGCCGCCTCAGAAGTTGTTGGGACAGAAGTGTGTCTCCTCTTGGCACCACGATTGCCCGTCCTACACTGGATGTTCAGAGGAAACATTCCCTCAACACATCATGCAACCAGCGCTACATGGAGTAAGTGGGTAGCATTAATTACACAACAAGCCCGAATGGAAAAACCCAGCTTCCCAGGAATCCTGAAAGAGATTTTGAATTGGCCAAAAGACAGAGATTTTGGAGCACTGCCTGAGAAGGTGACTCTTGCCCATGAAGCACCACCATATAACGAGTTACCAGAAAACGAAAGAAGATATGCTTTATTTACTGATGGACCCTGCTGAGTGATAGGAAACCATCGGAGGTGGAAAGCTGCTGTGTGGAGTCCTATACGTCAAGTCATTGAGACTGCTGAAGAGGAAGGTGAATCAAGCCAATCTGCAGAGGTGAAAGCCATCCAACTAGCCCTAGAGATTGCTGAGAGAGAAAAGTGGCCCATATTGTATCTCTATACTGGCTCCTGGATGGTGGCTAATGCCCTATGGGGATGCCTGCAGCAGTGGAAGAAAAGCAACTGGCAGTGCAGGGGGGAACCCATCTGGGCTGCTGCATTATGTCAGGACATTGCTGCACGGATAGAAAACATGACTGTAAGTACGTCATGTAGATGCCCATGTCCCCAGAAATCGTGCCACTGAGGAGCATCAAAACAATGAATGGGTAGATAAGGCCACCAAAATTGGAATAGCTCTGGTGGACCTAGATTGGGAAAGGAAGGGTAAGCTATTTATAACCTGATGGGTCCATGAAACATCAGGGCATCTTGGAAGGGATGCAACATACAGATGGGCTCGTGATAGAGGAGTGGACCTGACCACGGAGGCCATCACACAGGTTATCCATCAGTGTGAAACATGTGCTGCCATCAAACGAGCCACACGAGTGAAGCCTCTGTGGAGTGGAGGGCGGTGGCTGGGGTTCCAGAATGGAGAAGCCTGGCAAATTGATTACATTGGGCCATTGCCAGGAACACGCCAAGGCAAGAGTTACATCCTCACCATGGGAGAGGCCACAACTGGCTGGCTGGAAACGTACCCAGTAAACCACGCCACTGCTTGGAACACAATTTCAGGTCTTGAAAGACACATTTTGTGGCTGCATGGAACCCCAGATAGGGTTGAGTCAGACAATGGCACACATTTTCAAAATAATCTTATTAACTCCTGGGCAAAGAGGCATGGCATTAAGTGGATATATCATATTCCCTACCATCCACAGGCCTCTGGGAAGATTGAAAGATATAATGGACTGTTAAAAACTATGTTAAGGGCACTAGGTAATGGGACATAGAAACATTGGGATGTGAACTTGGCAGAAGCCACTTGGCTAGTCAATACTAGGGGATCTGCTAACCGCCCAGGTCCCGCTCAAACTAAGCCCTTAGACACTGTGGAGGGAGACAGGGTTCCTGCACTACACATAGGGAAGTGGCTGGGGAAGTCAGTGTGAATTTCTTCCCCCATAGAGAAGGACAAACCCATTTGTGGGATTGTCTTTGCCCTGTCTTTGCTTCTGTTTTTGTCAGTAAGCATTGTCCTCAAATCTCCTCAAGTCTTTACATCTAGATGTTTCTGTTGCTTGTGTCAGAAGGCCTGAAATTTTTCTGAAATGCGAGGTGGCTTCTTTGCTATGGAAACAATAAAATAATAAATAACTTGGATTTTTCTACTATTAGAAGTAGTTTGTTCTCAACACTCATTGCAGTGTTGAGAAGCTACATGCGTGCACTGCTTTGTGTTCAGACAATTTTCTTTTTAGAAAAGTCCATAGCCCTGTTTTTAGATTTCCCTTTATGGTGCAGGTGTATGTTTTGTATTTCTTTCTAACACCCACTTCAGTAATTCAACAGTTATGTGTGTTATCAATCCTAGGTTAAATTCTTGACCAAGACATTTGGGTATCTTTCCAGCAGTAGGGAATATATTCATATTTGTGTGTGAATACTGTTTATACCTGAGGAATGTATGATTACAGAAGGACATTCAGGGAACTGTTGTCTTGTTCTTTTTGTTGTAGATCCCTATAAAAATGTGCATGTTTGAAGAAAATTTTTTTGAGAACTTATGTGGGAGAAGGAGAATCTCTCTCCTTAGTGCCTGCTAATGGCCTTATATCAAGGAGTAGTAGAAGAATTAAAACTGGTATAAGATCCCAAAAAATCTCTTGACGAGCCTCTTAAAAGGGCTTATGGTTTTTCATGTACTCTGAGTTAGACCCACGGGAGAAATACCAATAAGATATTCTCAAGAGGTCAAAACAACATAAAAAGCTTTACTGACAACTTCTGAAAATCAGAGAACTTTGGTAAAAGTTTAGAGCAACATTCAATCAACATAAAGCATTTCACAAAGCATTGACTTCAGCCCATTCAACTTAGCAAACTCCAAGCTCATCTGATTTTAAGTTAGTCAAAACTCCAAGAAGAGGGAGAGAAGAAAAAGAGAGAATAAATATAGAAAACAACAAACAGAGCTGCCACTCCTGGTTCTAGCAGTGTTCAGCTGACAGAAATTCCAAGAGGAGGTAGGGTCAAGATGTGCTCACCTCATGCTTTGGTTTAAGTACCCTCTGGCTTTCCTGGGCCCTTCCCTCAGGTGGGACTTCTGGTCATCTGGCCAGTCTGGGGCTAGACTGAGGCTCCATGGATGAGGTGTGGAGCATTGCCTCCAGTGTGCCAGTGATCGGCAGCCATTGTGGGGCTGGGATACAGGCCCAGGAAGAGTGGGATGTACAGGTGTCCTGGTTTAGGGCAAATATTTAGGAGGAAACCTCTGGGGGGTCTCCTCTAGGAAGAGCCGATATCAATCACCCCTCCCCCTACGGGTCTGGGAAGAATTTCCTTAAAGAAAAGTGGAAAAAACTATTTATTTAACAAATGGAATATTCACAAGTATAGGAAAAATTTGGATAATATGAAAACAATGAAACCTCTCCTTCCTCTGAAGAGATGGTAGATTCAGAGTCTGTCTGAGTCCGGTTCAGTTCTCCCGTGGGGGGGCCGATTGCCAGGCCCGGCTGTAGAAGTCGGTGAGGGGGGGCCCCCTGGGGGTTCCCTGGTGTCCTGGGCCCACGCGATGCCAGCCAGTCCCAGGAAGAGGAAAAAAAAGAAAAAAATACCCAGCAAAAGAAACAAAGTCTCTCCCTGCAAAAAGCCGGGAAAAATCTGAGGAAAAACCCTCCGCTGTGAGCTCTTCCAGCACCCACACCAGAGAGAGTAAGAAAAAAAAAAAAGAAAAAGAAAAGAGATAACACTGTCCGCTGGAATGTAGCCTTGCTTCGTAGGAGTAAAGGTATCCTGCAGACAAACAGCGAGTGGTTTTTTTTTTTCCTCCACCTTCACTCTCTGTCTTTCTGGGACAACTTACAGCTGCAGAACTTAAGGTCCAGCATAAGCAAGAGGACGATTGGGGATACAAACAGGTCATATGGCCAACCCAGGACATTCCACCCCTTATCCCCATATCGTCATTTCAGTACCTAGATACATATATATACAGTGTACAGCTATTTACAGACAATGTTAGCAAAATTCAGCAAATAGTGGTATTTATATACATATATACAGTGTACAGCTATTTACAGACAATGTCCCTGAAATTCAGCAGATAGTGGTATCTACACATGGTTCTCACCCAACAATCAAATGATCCTG
>JAHLSL010006262.1:0-33636 GCA_025920805.1 Petroica traversi
TTTTTTTTTTTTTTCTTTTCACGTTTTGCATATATTTTAGATTGGACTTCAGAAATAATTTAATTTTATTTATCTTGCCACAGGCAGATCTATTTCTGGAATTGCCGAGGCTGCTTGGAGTAGCAAGCCTCCGAGTAAAACTTCAACTCTGCTGGGAATTTTTCAGTAGCATCCTGATGTCTGCTTCTGGCAATCTGCATTTCATTGTTTGAGAGCAAATACTATCTGTTTACAAATGAGATATATAGAGATTTAACTTGGTTTCCCCAAAATAAAGATTCCCATTGAAAAAACAGAATGACAGACAGGAAATCCTGGTACAATATATTTTATGCATTCTGCTCCATCTTCTGTTTTTAAATTATGTAAAATTTAGGCCTAAAAAAGGGATAGATGGGTCACCTACCACACAATCTTGTAGTTAGACAGACATCAATTTATCACAAGTGAGAATTGATTTACTGAGAGAAAAGCAAACAATTTACTTAGAGCAGGCAAAACAGCCTTATGAAAGAAAGAAGAAATAAATAAAAAATATTCATTTTTTTACAGGTTCTTATTCAGTTTGATCCCTATGACTGAAGTAACTGTGAATATATTAGGAACAAACATTACTTTTAACTTAAGAACTAAAACATTTATAAAATTTACTAGGACTAAAACTAAATGCCAAGAGTGAAATGAAGGATTAGTGTTTGTGTAGTTTCACAATCCCATGGAACATTTCTTCCACTTTGCAGAAAATATTCCTGTTTCTTCAGGCTTTCCTTTTACTGTTTCCAAAGAGTTCAGTTTGATGTATTTTCACATAGACTAGCTGCTATGTGTGGGAAATTTTAATTCAGTCCTAAGACTCTACCCAGCTTAATCAAAGCAGGAATTGAAATATACTTGTGGATGTTAAGAGCATTCAAGTGTTGGGAGAGGTGGGGTGGGGAGAAGGTTGTAGCATTTAAAGGATGGCTGTTTTCAATTGATTGGTGGATGCAGGAAGAAGTGGGAAAGGAGGGGTAAAGAAATAAGCAGGGCTCTGCTTGTATTATTTCATTGGGACAGGAAAAAGAGAGCAACATACTGCACAAACTGTAGTGCCAATTTCAATAACATCAGTCCATCACAAAAGAGGGAGAAAATTAGAGGTCAAACAGGGTTGAATCACAACTTGTTTCTCATTCTGTTCTTAGAGTTATGGTAGAGCCATGAGAAACCAGTAGTGAGGGAAAATGAAGTGATTTCTAATTGAATTAATCGATAAAATCATGTATCTTAAATATGTATCAATGCCATTGCTACATGCCTTCAAGACAAATGTTGTGTCTACCTGATCTAAGTCCCTATATCAAATACCTCAGAGCATCCCAAATGGCTCAAGCCCCCTATCCTTCAGAAATTAAATCCTATACTCCAGCGACTTTGCTGAGCCAGGACTTGAATTATTGTTTGAAGAATTATAAAACAACTAGTGCCATTTAAAGTTCTTAAGGATGCCTGAGTTAATTTCACAGCCTTAGCAGGTATGACATGATCTTCAGAAGAACCACCACATCTCAAATTAGAGGTCAGGTAGAATAACAGAGTTAATATTTGGTACCAGAAACCTATACTGATAGGCAAGAGAAATCTTATCATGTTAATTGTTTAACAAAAGTCTGTTCTGACATGTGTCCTACACTTTAGAGATGTTTTCACAGATTTTGGAAATTTTAATTAGGAAGTTCTGCACCTAAGCAGATCCAAAATTTTTGCACCAATTATCTAACCTATATAAGAGTAATAATGATAGTGTGTTCCTATCTGGGGAGAACCAGTGTACTCCCTCTTGAAAAAGAAGAACATAAACAGTCACAAACAGAAATATTTCTCATTGATGAGGAAGTTGATGAGATCATGTGTGCAGCAAAAATTTTCTTTGTAGAAGAAAGGATCACTAAAAAAGATTATTTATGTTAAATATTTCTCACACAATTGAAACATGCACAAAATTTTTTACTAATTCATGTAACTCTTACATAAATTTATTATCTTTCAAGGGCACCAAGGATAGATATAGATATAGATATAGATATGGATATAGATATAGATATAGATATAGATATAGATATAGATATAGATATAGATATAGATATAAATATAGATATATAGATATAGATATATAGATATAGATATAGACATAGACAGACATAGACATAGACATAGACATAGACATAGACATAGACATAGACATAGACATAGACATAGACATAGATATAGATAGATATAGATATCATACAATAAATAAATAAATTAAAGCTTCAATTAAGAAAAAAAACCATGAAAATTTTATGTATCTACTTAGGAACATCTAATAAATTTATTTCAGACTTGGTTTTGATAAAAGTCTCATTCAAATACATTTGCAAAAATTTGCATTTTTCAAAAGATTTAGAAAGATTAATCATTCATTCTTGACAACATTAGATCCTTTTTTCACTTTTTTTTTAATACCATTTGTTAAATGTAGCACATTAATTTGTGGTACATTCAATACAGTTAGATAAAATATAATTAAGATTCTATCTTGTTTACATTAGGTCAAAACTAGCATGTTGAGACTATTAATGGGCAATTCACTCACACAAAATACTGTTATACACCAAACAGGAAAATAAAATGTAGTAATTATCATTTGCCTATTTGTAGGTTGGTTTCTAAAATTAAATTCCAATAACTGTTTTAGTGTAACTCAGATAATACATAGATCAGCTGTACTCAAGCGAGTTAGAATGTTTATTGCCATAAATAATGTTGAGAGAAAATTTCAGCTAAATGTGATTATCACAGCCCTAGTCATTCCAAGTGTGCTTTCAACCTGGGTTAATGCAGATTTTATACTGCTTCAAATTTATCACTCTTCTGCCTTTATTCTCGCCACCTTCTTTTTTTCTTCTCATTTCCCATAGGCACAGGGAATAATAGAATCACAGATTCATAGAATGGCTTGGCTTCCAAGAGACATTAAGATTATCTAGCTCCAGTCCCCATGCCATAGGCAGAGGGAGCTTCCAATAGATCAGGTTCCTCATGGCTCTGTCCAACCTGGCCTTGAACCTTTGCAGGGATGGGGCGTCCCCAGCTTCTCATGGCAATCTGTTCCAGTGCCTCGCCACTGGAGTGTAAAGAGTGTCTTCTTTGTACCTAATCTAAATCTCTCCACTATGAGTTTAAAACTCTTCTTCCTTGTTCTATCACTACCTACCTGTGTAAAATTCCCACTGCTGTTTACTTATAAGCTCCCTTTATGTGTTAAAAGTCTGCATAAGGGGTCTCCCTGCACCTGCTTTTTTTCCAGGATGAACAAGCCCAACTCTCTCAGCCTGCCTCCATAGGAGAGGTTCTCTAGTTCTCCGATCATTCTCAAGGTCCTCCTCTGGACCCACTCAAACAGGTCCATGTCTTTTTTTAGCTGAGTGCTTCAGACCTGGATGCAGTACTCCAGGAAGGGTTTCACAGGGGCAGAATAGAGGGGCTGACCACTCTTGGGATGAAGCCTAGGATGGGGTTTCCTTCTGATCTGCTGTGCACACAGTTGATCCATGCAGAGCTTTTCATCCACTCCTTCCCTCCAGGGCCACTCATGATCTGTTCATCCCCCAGTCTGTACTCATATCTGAGATTGTACCAACAGAGGGGACAACTTGCACTTTCTGAACATCATAAAGATCTTCACATCCTCTGCAAACCTGCTGAGGGTGCACTTGTTCTCAGCTGTCTCTGATATTGATGAAGACATTGAAGAGCACAAATCACAATACTGAATCCTGAGAGTTATTTCTTGTCACTGACCTCCACCTGGGTATAGAGTCATTAACCTCAACTCTCTGGCCGCAAACAGTTAATTCTTTATGCAATTAAGTAACATGAGCCTAACTTTTCTAAGTGTTCATCCCAAACCCTTTTACTTTCGGTAAATGTTTCTGGTGGTGCTGAAGAAGGAGCTATGCTATGTTCTGCTGTAAAAGGTTTAAAACAATTTTGAAGAGGAATATTTCAGAGTTATAATTGAACATTACACAATGTGTTAGTAGTACTACAGCTAATATATGCAGAGCCCTAAGAGCGCTGCATTATCAGAATAAGCCCCTCAACAGATGTTCCACTGGAATAGCCCAGGGGAGAGACGGTCAGAGACCTGATTACAAATGCTTCACTTGTAAGTATAGATTTAGATGGCATGATATCATCTTTATCTTTCTCTGATATATGAGCTGTATTACAGAGCACTGGCAATCCAAAGACTATGTTTTCTTTAGGTTTGTAAGAGACATTTATGGGCATATAAAATATATGCTATTGAAGAGCTAAGCCAATGTAGCTCCTTTAAAATATTAAACTTTTCTTTTTGTCTTAACAGTGTGAAACTTTGCCATGTCTTCAAGAACAGGAAAATGTACACTCAGTAACTTATCTGCAATCAAACTGAAAAATTTTGCCTTCTGGTCTAAATTACTGCTGGGTGAGGTAATTTTCAACTTCTTCCAGACAGCATATTATTAGACATTTTTATATTAACCCATCAACCTCTACTAATTGCATTTTGTTTGCTTTATAGACATCTAGAGCTGTGCAAGGTGTGAAAATTTTACCCGTTGTAATAATTCCATGTAAGAACTAGTTACTTGAAAGTTAAAGCACACTGAGTTTAGTATAACCACTTACCAAAGAGCTTCAAAGGTCAGTATTAAAGTAAGGACATGCTTAAATTACACCTAATTTGTGAAAATAAGAACATACGTATCAGTTCATACTTACAAAACACAACGATACTTAAGAGATTATTAAAGGTTTTCAGCAATCATGTTCTAACCCCATTCAATTTAAAGATTTAGGGATAAAGTAGTGGTTTATGATGAAAATCAACATTTTAAAGTGGTGACATTTTCTTAACCAACAATACAAATAAAGCTCAGCCAACAGGTAAGTTTCATAGTCATTCTCTAGAAATAAACTATTCAGTAGTTGATCTTAGTTATGCCTGTGAGATCAATTGAAAGTGTTAGTCTTTTGTTCTATTAAAATCTTAACTTTTCATATCTAAAGGACCAGGAATAATAATTATTAAGTAGCTTTATGTTTAGAATTCAGACCTTACGCTAATGAAATCAATCCATTATTTTTCTGTACTTGAATGGGGTTCTGTTCTCCTATAAATGATACATAATAGTAAGAACTACTGAGACTAGTTACGAAATTTTAAATTCAATTTCTAAATAAAAATTAGTCTATATTTACATATTCATGTACTTGAGCATAATTTTCTACTTCATCTACCAGTAACAGTTTTCTTAGTTAAAACTTCAGAAGGCTCTTTGAGCTTTCAAATATGTCTGTGTAGAATAATAGAAAGATTCACATAATTCTATGATCAGCAAATAGATCAAATTAGAATTTTACTTTAACTTTTAAAAAAATGTTGGAAGAAACAGCCTGATAAGCCAAGTGATTTTAAACAGGTGTGCACATAATCAAATATAAAGAGAAAAATTTTCATTAATGATTTTTTCTTCTTACCAAGACTACTAAAACCACTTGAAAAAAACCAAGGTGTAAGAAATAAAATTACCCTGGATAATTAAAAAGCTGTTTTTCTAGATTGTTAAATCAGTATTTAATATAACCAGAGAAAAAAAAAATATTCAATTTTCTAAAAATTTCTCATTATTTGTTTATTTTTTTCTTCTAATTTCTAAGTGCCCAATTATCCTATTCTTCACGCAAATCTAATATTTGAAGCCAGAGATTAGAATCTAGACTAAATAGCTGTATTGAGCTAAAAGGATGAATTATAAACTGTGTTGGAGTAAAGTCCTGGGTTGTAGTGACTAAATATTTAAGTTTAGTATCCACAGTCATGAATGGAATGATAGTCAAGATCTGTGATTAGATCTGTGACTAGGAGATTGAAGGGGCACTTGCAGTCTGTTTATACACTTGTGTGTAGAGGAGGTGGGAAACATACCGTCAGAGCAAGAGTGAAAAGGTATTCTGGCCTAGTGCGTGGCTCTAAAGTGCACACAAGTCCTCTGCCAACAGGGGTAGGACATTTTCACTCTGTACTACAAGATGGAATAAATGTATCACATGGCAAACATGCAAGGTTATAGTTATTCTATTGATCAGATTTTAAAACTATTTTGGGAGAAATTGTGTCCGTCCCTCATTTTATGATGTTGTCAGGACCTACATTCTGATTTCATTTTCAGTCCTCTACCTTCATTGTTCCTTACAGACATCTACTTTTGATAGAGCTGCAGTTTTTCATATACATGCTGCAGTTTAAATTCTTCCCACTGCAAACTTTTATTTCTCTCTTCTTGTCACATAACCCATGCTTTATTATTATTATTAATAATATTTATATTTATATTTATATTTATATTTATATTTATATTTATATTTATATTTATATTTATATTTATTATAATTATTATTATTATTGTTGTTGTTATTGTTATTTTATGTTTTTCAAAAAGTTCTTCATTATTGTTGATTAATAGTGGCTTAGATTGATTACTAGTCAAATATTCCTCATTAAAGTTAACTTTTACTTTCAGTTTCTTGCCTGAAGGGTTTTCAGCCAGATAGTTTGGAAGCCTGAAACTGTGATTTCCATTGTCATTATTTTTGGGGCATGCAAATACAGGGAGGTGTATCTTTTTTCCCCAAGATAAAAGTAGTTTAGAAGGAATCAGTAAATTGAAAATAAAACCCCAAGTGTTCCATCAAGGGTAAGCAGATAAATGCATACTTCAGAGACTGAGATTGTTTGAATTTGAATGATTGATTCATTCTGTTGGAAAGCATGGAATATATGATGCTTTCTGAACATCTTTTCTACAGCAAAAAGTGCCGGAAAAGCAGTATCAATAGATAAAAACTTTTTAACAAACAAAAATGTACTCTTTGATTTGTTACTGTACTCTATTTGGGTCAGAATTTTGTGTTCAACTACTTAAGATCTCAAAAGCCATGCTTAAAAAATTATATGTGAACTTTTAGGCAAGTACAAATGATAGTATTACTGATATTTAATAAATATGTGGTTATTTGTATAAAGATCTGCTATAGAAAAAAAAAATCAAATACTGTTAAATATATCAACAAGTTTAAACTATTTTAATCATCATAAATGATTTCCAAGTTGTACTTTGTCATTTAGTCTTCTGAATTACTAATCTCCTTTGGCTGTGTATGTCTTAAATTAATTTTCTGAGATTCCATTCTGCAATTCTGCTCTGAACTTGGAGATTTTTGTATTATCATTTGCTTTCTAATGTAAAAGATATTAGAAAGAAAATGTGAAAGACACTTGTGACATTAATTGTGCATCCTTCCTGTTTTACTGACAGCAATCCACTGGAAGGTCCTCTTTCACCTTATTCCATTAAGACTCTATTTAGGGAGCTAAAGTCAAGTAAATGCTAGTGATTAAGTTTCAGTTTTGAAGGAAAAAGCATGTTCAGCTTTTGTGACATGCAAAGGGGTTTCGTATTGCCCGTAGTGCCATTTGGAATAACTAATTTGGTATCGTGTATAGGTAATTATTGCTGTTTGATACAGGTTTGCTTTCATCACATTACAGTAAACTAATTTTTATCCATATGTTTGTCTCACACAGTAGAGTGACTCATCTGACGTCAGGAATGTGGGCTGTATTCATGTATTTGATAGTGTATTTTTCTTCAGAATTGTATAACGTTATGAGCTGACAATGCAGAAACAGCAATTATTAACTCAAGTGAGACAAGAGAAAATTTTAAAAACTGAAGACAATTTTTTTCAAATAAAGCATTATTTGTGTATTAATAGAAAGATTTAAAAGTCTTACTTCCCTCTCAGTATACAAAGATATCTGAATACTTTCAAAGTAAATGCCTTAGTCAATATGGTAGAATTTTTTAAAAATTAATTAAATTTATTAAATTATTTATTAAATTAATTGACCAATTTTGTTCGCTGTAAATTTATCCTGAAAATGATATGGAAACATTTGGGACATTTGTTAAGAGGAAAGCAAGTCCGTCTGCTATGGGAGATATGTCATTGTGCAGATCAATTGGAGAACAGCTTTAAGCAACATTCAAAAGAATTTCTACATCGAACTGAGTAATGACTCACAAAGGAAAATCTTGTGGGGTTTAAACAAGGGGGAATGTGTGCAAAGTTATGGCTAGGAGAGAAAAGAGTGAGAGTTGGGAAATGAATCAAGAGTTTCATTACACTGGGAGGAAGGATTCTAGTTTAGATTTTTTCTCTTTCGCATTAAGATAGTTAAGATTATTCCCTTAAGATATCTTCCATTCTTCAGTGAATGTTTTTTATTTGCATCAAACCAAAATTAAAAAGCATTATCTCTTGAAGCTGTTATTTAAACATTGCAAACTGTACAACAAAAAATGTTGATGGTTTTCCATATGCGCACCTATTTGTGCAAAATGTTATAAATATGTTTTAAATAGCTAACTATAGAGATATTTTAATCTCTGTTATCTATATCTCCTACCTCTAATGCAAGAATAACTGTTCCCTATTCAGTGTTCCTTTGACCAGTATGTCAAAATTCCAAACATCCATCCAAGTAGCATCACAATAAATGAAATGTGCTGTGACACATCAATAAGTGTTGGCAAAAAAAACCCAAAAAACAAACACATTTAATCTTTCAGCATGCCTCTGTCCTTTATTATGAGATAGGGATTTCATGGCATCAAAAAAATGTCTTCCAAAGAAACATCATTTCAGTTCAAGACCCTGATTTCTGTATTTTAGTGGCAGAATACATCAGGAAGAAGGAAAAGTGTCACTGGCTTCTGTTGCCTTGGCAACTTGTGTTGCCAAACAACAGGCTGGGTACCTTCTAGCAGGTTTAAACTTCCAGGCTACTGAGAGACTGACTTCAGTGACAGCAGAAAAAAATACCTTTTGTTAAACGCTTTCCTGATAGCAAAACAAGACAATATTTTGCATATTTTTTTGCTACATTTGATGCTCTTTCCCATTTGCTTTTTGTTATGCTTGTTGATATCATTAACTGTAACTAATCTGTAATTCTAAATCCTCCTCTAAATCTTATTTTGGATATATAATATTTTCTCAAATTCCCTCGTGATAATACCTATTTCCACTCATGATCTTTTTTACAATAGCAAATGTTGGTGGGATGGTTGAAGAGAACAAATTATTAGGTTTTATGGGGTTTTTATTCAATTTCTTTGCACTTTGTCTTCTTGTGGGTGCTACAATTTTAAAATATTTGTCATAATGAGGTAACTGGGTGGGATTTGCTTCAGGGCAAATTTAAGGACTAATGCAGCTGTTATTGTAATTGGCATGTCGATAAAGGCTACCTCTGGTGGGGCTGGAGCATTAGACAAGCCTGTCTGGAGCAGATGGTGCAGAGCTTCTCTGATGTAAGACACACTATTATCTACAGACACCCAGGTGGGAGTCCTCTGATCCAATGTAGATGCCTGAATTTAAACTAGTTACCCTGGGTTCTTTTTATTGCCAGTGAAGAGAAATAGACACTGTTAGGAAGACATTTATTTCTACCTAATGTAGACTAATAAACTAGGAAAGATGAACTTTGCCCTACATGTTCGTATTTCTCGCTGTTGTATATAAAAGGAGCTTAGTGTCTAACTCAGACAAAGAGGTCTACTCAATGCCTAAAATTGGATGAGTGAATCCACTTTTTTATAGGTTTATGGAGACCCCAGTTATCATTGCCCTGACCATTAACTGAGTCTCATTTTGTGACTCTTCTGGCCACACTTTTCTGTTCTTAATTCCATTAGTAGATTCATTAGTCACTCTCAGCCATGGATTAAATTAATCACAAACCATTTAATTTGCTTTAAACTAGCAGGCATCTGGGTTTAGCCCAAATTGCTCTATGGGAAGGCCCTTCTATGCTGTTTTTACAGTTCCTTTTAGAGTTGTGTTTAACTTGTGTTTGGGCATCAGCTCAAGATGCAAAAGCATAAATTAATTTGTTTTCAATGCAGCTGTCTGTATGTGAGCTGAGTGGATATGTTCTGATTATAATTGATAGAGATATGGGACATAATGCAGTTACCAACCTGTGAGCATCCGCTACCATTCCCCTACTCCACAAGGTAAAGGAAACTTCAGGTCAAGGTTGGCAGCACAGAAGCAGCAGATGACCTGTGCCTTGTTGATCTAGCTGGAGGCTGAGTGACAAACTTACAATAAAATCTAAAAACATTTAGAAATCATGACCAGCTGAATTTTTCCCACAGTAAGATGTTCAGTTGTATCACAACAACATACAATAATTACCTAACAACTTGTCAAAAGTATAAGGCAATACAATTCAGTCCAAGCTATAAAGCCAATTATAGACTCAAGGTTTATTATATATTATAGGTTCAAGCCTTAAAGCTTTTATTAGCTTTTGTGGGGAACATTTATATCCAGATGGGTATAGGGACAGTGTTTGGAAAGGAAGTGAAGGAATGATTTACAAAAAAGTATAAAAGCAGAGTGTTAATTGCTTATCTAGTATTCTGTTTTCCAGAACTGTGTCAGTTCTGGAAACAACTGACTGTTGCTGAATACGATGAGGTTACACACAGAGTATGGTAAGGATTCACCCTAAAGTATGGTCATCTCCTCATTTGCTATTATTTTGTTTACAGATGATTTGGTTTGTGTCTGGCAGCAAGTCCCAAGTAAATGAATGTACATTTATAGAAACTCATTCTGTTGTTTTATATTAATTGGCTAACTATAGGAACTCAGTCCTTCATGGATGTACTGCAGTTGCTGTAAAGCACTTCAATATTTTCTGTAAGAAGCTGGTGTAAAACAAGCTGACTTAGTTGTTTTAGTTGTGTCCTCAAGTGATTTGCATTTTCTCATTTTTCTTTATGTTTTCTGGGACACCTGGGCCATTTCTTTCCCCTCCAGCAACTCTGGAACCTCAGTCAATGTAAATTGGCAGAGCTCTGTTGATTTCATTGGCAATGTATTAATCTACTTCAGCTCAGAGTAGCTCCAGAGTTTAGGAGGTGACTGTATAGAACAGATATCTTCAGTATATATTCAGGACAAAAACTTCTATGCCAAAGGTATAGATGCAGCTTTCTCCTCTGGGAGAAGAACTCACCAAATATGCACACTGTATCACACATATATTTCAAAAATGTGCTGTCAGAATTGTGCCTGGTCCCTCTGGGTTCAGTGTACTGAAACTTATGAAATTCTTTTACTTTATCAGTCAATAATTATGGAACTTTTTAGAGTGATATTTGTGTCTTCTTTCTTTATGTCTTTCACTCAAAAGTAATTTAGCTTATTTTTATTTATTTTTATATCCCAGTTTTCCTTCTTTAATCTCACTCTTCTGTCTATTTCTCCTTATAAATCAAAAAACTGCTCATAAACATCTCCAATGATTTTGACAGGAAGTGAATCCAAAGGAAAGATAAAATAAGTCATGACTTGGGATTTCTCTACAGAACTGCAAACAGTGAGGATTCTGGTTTATGAAAATGAAATCATTTTCTCTGCTAGCTCAAACTGTCCTCACTGCCATCGTCACCAATACATTTTGGACAGGGTAAGGGTTTCATAGTATTTTGTAAGACCCCAGAGAAAAATTGTAGTTTTCTTCTAAGCATTAGAAGTTCTTAATCTTACAGCACTATTATCTTTCTGGAAAAGAAATTAAAGGAAACTGGTTAAGACTATAGATGAAGAAAATGCATTGAATCATTCTCAATTTATATTATTTATATGCTACTTGAGAAAGACTGCAACAACATCTCTGATTACTCTTAAAATTTCAGTAGAACATTGGTCCAAATATAATGAGCTAAGGATATATTCTTTGTCCAATGTATGGAAGTGAACTACAGGAATATTAGCAGAATTTATTAAAATTCTACATTAAAAATACACAATAAAATAATAATAATTTACCCTGAAAAACTATGAAACTATATATTTTCATGAAAATATAACCAATCTGTTGGCACCTGGTGTTGTTAAATTTTCACTGTGGAAAGGGCCTAAATTCTTCTGTCTGTTTTCTATAAAAGGAGAAAAAAATTAAAAGAAGAAAAAAGGTTTCCTAAATTAGATTTTCCATTTTATTTAACAAGGTTCTTACAAAAATTTTTTTGAAATAATATATTATACCTGTTTAAATATTAATAAAATTTGCCAGATGTATATGGTGCTTCTTTACCATTTGATGTGTGCGTATTTCATGCTTTGTACTGGGCAAGGCAGGATCTTATGCCAAGCAGGAAAGATTGCTTTGCTGTTTCCTCTGGAACACCTCTGCCTGCTCACCAAAGGGATGGTTTGGGGATGAAGTACAGGGCAAAGAGAGAAAACTCCACTCAACACAAGATCCTGCACCATGACTTCAGTCTCACTGACTGCTCAGCTGTGTTAATTTGAACTGAGCTGAGGGTGGGTACACTGAATGCGGCTTCCTGATGCTGCCTGAGACAGAGGCTGAATGGACTAGAAACTGTACTGTTTGCAAAAAAGGAGTTAATAACCAAGTCTGTGATGCCAGAGCATAAGAGGACAAGACAGAGGAAGAGGAAAAGCTCTCAGTAACACCGAAGTGACATTGGCTTTAAAAGCCCCCTGAAAATATATGATATAAACAACATGAGGAATTTCCTGAGGCATGGGTCAAACCCACAGCCAAGACTGTCTGATGACGGAGAAAATATATTTTGTCTCAAGAAATCACTGGACTAGCAAGCCACGCAAAGGAAATAATTTCTCACAAGGACATAGTAGACAGTAATTTTCAAGACTTTTTGCTTATTTTCACCTGAGATGCTAGAATTTTCACAGTTCTTATAGTCTACTTGTTCTTGTCATGAAAAAAATAGCTGAAGCTACTAGATTTTTCTGGATATTTGCTTTTTTGGGGAAGATGGGTAGTTGCACTTCAAAGTGTGATAAAAATATTTTTTATTTGAGTAGAAGAGTCTGGGAATTTGTATAATTACTTTTAAGAAAGTGAGAAGAAGAGAGGAAGAAAGAAACGAAGAAAGGGAGAAAAGAAAGGAAGAAAAGAAAGTAAGAAAGGAAGAAAGATATCTTTCTTCCTCCCGGTACTCTGGCAAAGTTGGAAATTCTAAATAATCTGATTGCTTTTATATTAACATAAAATATATTTTTGCTGTTTGTTTAACCAGTTCAACCTGAGCTTAGGCAAATTGTGTTTCCAACTGAGGTTTTAATACAGGAGAAATTATTAGGTTATAATCATAGAGACATTTACACAAATCAGGGCTATTAAAAAACCTCATTGTTTAGATGCATTTTCTGTCTGCCACAAAAATTGGGAGGATTTGGCTTACAGTAAAAAACAAATGAGGAGGATTCTATATTTTCCAGTACTATACTATGAAAAGGTAATCAGTTAATAATATGGAAAATTTTCTTAAAGCTAGGGTCGATACAGACTACTGAGTTTTGACATATTTCAGTTATTAATTATAATTCACAGAGGACAGGCTTAAAAAAATGGAGGTGGGTGAAAGAGAATGACACAGACATTCTTAAATAACTTTGTCAACATGCGACAATTCATTGACAGGACTTGTTTAAATATTTTCAGTTAGAACTATATTAAGTTTATCTATTTGTCTCTATGAGCAGTGAAGTATGATTTTATTTCATAATGATAAACAAAAAAACTCATTGTCCAGTTTAAATCCACATTTTCATTTCAATCTCAACAAAAGGAAGAGAAACAAAAGCAAGGTGCATGAATACTATAAAGCAGGACAGCCAGAAATTAGAGCTGGAAAATATAATGAAAGAATTCAGACCCTTATAGGATAGTGAAAGATATAAGAATAAGAAACAATGAAAAGAAAATGGTAAATTTTATAGAATCTGATCAGAGGGAGGAATAATGAAAATAAATACAAGTGCTACTATAATTTAGAAAACTATATGTTATAAAATAGCTTTTACCTCATATATTGAAGTATATTTTTAAAGAAAATCTCTGATGACCAATCTTTCTTCTGACTTCTAAATACAACACTACTTATGCTCTTTTACAACATTTGCAAAAGATTAATACTGAGAAGGAGAAAAACTTTTTTGAAAATTACAGATGGACACAGGAAACCATGACACTTGAAGAATCAAGACAGTTTCAGTCAAAGTAAGTCTGACTCTTACTGTGCAAGATTCTTAAGGATTGAATGTGGCTTTTTACGATCAGCTGTTGCAAATTTACCTTTTCATCAGGTGTTTCTGCCGTTCTTTGGATCATTTTATTTGGAAATAATTAACTATTCTCAAAGATGGGGCTGCAATCAGGACATATTCACGCAAAGGCATAAAGCAATAATTTATTGGTTAATACATGAGAAATATAGCTAGATATTTTGAACTACATAAATGTAGTAACTGTATAAACATCAGTTTGCTCAACATCACCACAAAGATGCTGAATAGTGAATGGTGCCCAGACAGGCATTAGTGAAGAGAAGCATCGGACTCAGCTGCTCCCTGAAATGTCACCAAGTTTTGCTGAGTTGCTGAATCCTCATTCCCTTGCTTTAAGGTATTATCACTGTTTAAACTGCATGGACATACCACTGACATACAACAGACTGACTTTAAAGACACCAAGTAACTTCTTGGCCTGTTCTTTTCTTCTTTCTTTCTTTCCTCAATGACAACCAAGTTGGCAGTTTTCTCCCTGAATCTTTATGATACTCACAGACACTGTATCTGTAATTGTGCTTCTGCCAGTAATTTTCCCTCTTATCCTACTTAGCCCCACTCTCTGGACCTTCTCATCACTTAAGGATTTCCTCAAAAGTCTGGACCAAAGCTGTGCTGCTGAGCTACATCAGAGCTGGGCCAGGGTAATAGAGAGAGCCAGGCCCAGAAGAGGCAGGGGAGGTTACAGCAGAGGTTACAGTAAGGACGGATTTACGAGAGCTCGGTTTCCCTGGCCAGCTTGGACACATGGAGTAGAACTGATTGCACAGCGACTTGGCTTCAGCCCACTTTGCAGCAGTGTGTAAGTCAGGTGCCTAATTACTGGAAGCTTCCCTCCTGTCAGGAGAGACGGAGAAGCTTCTCCAGGCAGAGAATTAGACTTTAATGGCCTAAATAAATATCTGTAGATGCCATCCTCTCCCTTCCTAACCCTCTCTCCTTAGAGGAAGCTTTGTCTAAGAACCCCAACTAGGTAATTTAGTATGAAAAATTCTGTACTTCCTAGGATGAACTCAGGTCTTTACTGACAATAATTTCTTATTAAAAAAAAACAAGCATTTACCCAACATTTACTGATAAATGATTAATGCTCAAACTCTTACTCACAATTTTTACTCCTAAGTAGCTCTGCCAAAATCACGCAGACCATTTACATAAGTACGAAGTGTTACAGGAATGTATTCAAACCACTTTTTAAAAGGCTATAACTCACTCTGCTTGCTCTGGACTGAGGATCCAAAGCTGTTGCTGACAATTTGTGAAGCACATAGCTGCCTCAAGGCCTCTCAGATGTATAGACATGGGAAGGAGAGGGGTAAAGAGCTGGAGACTGTGACACAAACCTAAGAATTAAAACTTCTGTACCAGAGCAGAATTAGAGGACCTTGGAAATTGAATTTACAGTCTTATTACTGCTGTTGAGATGGGAAGGGTGCTGGCAACTGTGCTGAGAGAAGCCATAATGATCTCAGTAAGTAACCACAAACCACAAAACAAAGCACCATTTATGGCAGCAAGGGCTTTAGCAGCTTTTGGCCTGAGTGGTCTCTAAATATTGCTGAACTTCTAGTTTCCTGCCAGAAGTTCCTCAAGGTTTAGAAGTGCTTGGAAGAGATCAGATCCTCCACAGCGAGAAAAGGAGAAACCTTCTAACCAAACCCGCCACATGAACCCTCTGTACAGTCCTCCTCAGTGTGTCAAGAGCAGTCATGGCAGACAGAAAGCTTTGTGCTCCATGTGCAGTCCACAGGATGGTCTGATTGTTGCATTTCCCCAAAATTTGCTCAAGGATGTAATGAGCACTTTAAATGCAGGAATCCTCTCCTATTTTGTGCATGTTCTGAAGGAGGATGAATCATGTTTACCCTCCACTACTTCTTCCCAGGCTTCTTTGTGTTTGGCCTCTCTGCAGCCCGTTCAGGCATGTGGAAGGACTGTGCAAAGGATCCAGTCAGGCCTGGAAATCTCCATGAAAATGCCTTTGCAAGCTCATACTTAACTGGCTCCTTGTCATCAGTGTCATGTCCTATCCTCATCCCGGATACAAGTACCTTTTATAATCTGAAAAAAGGGTAAAAACCCAATGGGTGAGATTATGTTGAGATCTGATTCCCTGATCCACTGGACGCACATCAGCTGGAAACTACATAACAAACTAGAGAGCATGAATGTGTTCATACCATGGTTTTTTTCCTGTTAAGTTCTCCAGCTGCTTCCTCCTGCAACAAGAGGGCAAGTCAGGCACAAAGGTGTTCCAAGTGTGCCAGGATCCCGTGCCAGGTGGTAGCTACAGTTTTCCCTCAGCGTTTTATTTGCACTCTCATGTTCTAAGTGCTCATTGAGTTGCAGGATCTCCTCACCCTTTTCCCTGACACCTTCCAAGCTGGTTCACTGAGGAGGGACTTGATTGGAAGGGTCTGTGTGATGTGATGAGTCAGAGCCACTATGGGACTATTTTCCCTTCCTGGATGGTGTCAAATCCCAGCACAGAACACCCATGAGAATTTTTAAACATTTGCTTCTGTGACATACATATTGTTCCTCATTTTCTACTATTTTGTCTCATAGTCACATAATTAGTCATTATTTTCCATTTTCTTTTTTCCCTTTTCCTCCTCAGGGACATCATATGTTTTGTTAAAAGGTAGTTCTGAACACCTCATTAGGAGCCACCCTGGTTCATCAGGGCTCTGGCACTAAAAAGAGGAATATCTGTGCCTCTTTGGCTAGAGCCAGGTACATTCTGGGACTCATAACTGCCTTAGTTACCCATGGCTGCCCCCATCAAGCCAACTTTCAATTAGTTTCCTGAAGCCCTATTGGGTTACATGTTTTTGAGCTTCATTTACTACTGAACAGGCACAGACTCCGTAAATCTTAGTCATGCAAAAAGTTTGAATGATTGCAATCACAAGTAAAAATTATGTGGGTGAGTAAGGACTGCCGGATCAGACCGCTAATTAATAAATGTCAGTAAAGTGCTTGCAAATGAAAGATGTTGTGGGAGTACAGCACATTCTAATTAAAACATCAGATTTATTTCCACAAGTTAGTCATGGACTTTGTAAAAGATTGGTGTTTCCAGAACTTAAGAAACTTGAGAAAAATTTCTTTTTCACATGCATTGTATTTTATTGAAAATAAATATGTATTCCATATATTAAACAAAAAAAAAGTATTAAAAGATGTTAACTGATGGCTTAGGGCTGTCTGGAGGAGACCTTGCGGTCTATCCTTTTATATTGGAATCTAATGTGCATCATGTGGAAAGATACTTACTTTTGACTCACAGGAGATTTCAAATAGTGAGTAGAGATACAACAGTTCTAAAAAAATATTTTTAATACTTCCATTTAATGCATTATTTTATGAAGTCATATTTTGGGGTAAGAGATATTTTATAGATGAATTAATCACATAGCTATAAAGCACAAAGGAAAAAGAAATGTCAGGCACTACTGTTTTTGTTCTGGTTCTCAGAACCAGTTTCAGAAATGTGATTTATGTGTATGCTGGTGCAAAACAGAAAGTAAAAGGACCATGGTTAAGCATTTCCTCTGGAAAAAAAATAATATGTGTTATTTTGCCACAAAATTACAGCATTTGCAAAATATTAGGCTTGGTGAAATATTCAGATTCCCAAAAGAGAATTTCAAGTGCTTTTGCAGCAAATGTTTTCCTCTCCTCTTCCAGAATTAGGAAGAAAGATTGTCAGATTAATAGGCTAGAAGGAGGAGGAGTATTGGATACACTCTTCTGATTCTAATATATAAATACAACCCTTTTTTAAAATTATTATTGTGACTAGAAAAGCAGTTTGTTTAAACTCTAATATTTTAGAAATTCCCTTTGCCTCTAAACTAGCCAATTATAACATACATTTTTCTAAAATAGTTCTTCAATTTCTATTTTTAACTCATCATTTTATCTTTTTTTCCAGTTTTAAATAAATGATCTTGTATCTGGAGCTCACATTAGGTAACACCTATTTCAGAAACAGTGACACCACTATCATCAGGTCTATTTTAAGAATTAAGTGCTACTTAAGGACACAGCTGGAAGAGCATTATTTTTCTTTTACTATTTATTCATACTTTTTAAAGAAGAAAAATAATACATGCGTGCCAATTGGGGTTTTAGAAGCTCTCAGAGCTTTATTCTAAATTTCTTATTATAAAAGGATAGTTCCCATGGTAACAATTGCAACATTTGGCACACATACTACCTGAGGAAAACAGGACCATTTAATAAAGAAACACACATTCACCATTGTGTGATGTGAATTGATTTACTTGTTGCCTAATTATGTTTCCTAAAAACAGGAGACTGCAACTGTTTTCAATGTCAGCATGACCACTTGCTTGTCAAAATTATCCTTTCTGCTCCTAGTTCTTTGCAGCTCCAAAACCCCCTGTGCCGTTCATTTCTTAGAAGCCTTGACACTGTTCAACTATTCTTGAGAAAGAACCTAATCTACCTATGCCATTTCTTTCTGCATGCTCATTCTCTTTCTTCTGATGTTGAATCATATTGGAGATTTTCTGTATGAAATTAGAATAGAATGGAATGGAATGGAATGGAATGGAGTGGAATGGAATGGAATGGAATGGAATGGAATGGAATGGAATGGAATGGAATAGAATGGAATAGAATAGAATAGAATAGAATAGAATAGAATAGAATAGAATAGAATAGAATAGAATAGAATAGAATAGAATAGAATAGAATAGAATAGAATAGAATAGAATTTTTAAAAATAAGTGTAGTTTGACTGATAGAGATGAATGGTTTTACTGGGAGTATTTTCTTTAAAATGTTTTGCTCACATTTAAATAACTTGCAAAAAAAATTGGATTACACTCTTAGAAGACTATGCAAAGGACAACTACTTTTTATGCTCACATCCTCTACATGTGACCCATTTACAAATACCACACATACAGTCCAGTGAATAACACAGTAAAGATTAGTAAGGAAGAGTTTGTGTTATCCAATACCAAACTTTTCCTGTGGTCAATATTTTTTCTCCTCTCACTTTTTTTCCCTGTTCAATGAGTTTTCATTTAATTTCTGCCTCTAAGACTGTAATCTCTCCTGAGTACCTGTCTCAGTTCTTTAGGATGTTAAAAAACTAATTCTTTCTTCCTTTCCTAGCAATTAATTATTATCACCTATTATCTATGCCTAAGTTTGAAGTAATTCTCTTGACTCCTTCTTAATTTTTGTTGGTTGCTGCATAAGACTCTGCTTTTTGATAAAACAAGAAAATCCTTCTGTCCTTCTGATTTGTAATTTCTCTAGTGGTTATTTGAATTCCGGCTTTCTTATACTAAATAAAATTGGAAGTATACTGGGACATGTCTTTCATGAAGGACATGAAACCTTCATGATTCAAGCAAAAAAAAGCCAACAAAACAAACCCAAGGACAAAAACAAATTTATTTTTTCTTTTCTTTTTTTTTTAATTATGAGGGCATACTTCTTCTAAATATTTAAACTACAGTGTTGAAACAACTAAAATAGACACACCATCTGCCTGCAAAGAGTGTACCCCTGAAAAATGCTGCAACAATTCTGCTACTGGCTCCTTAGGATAAGTGCTATTTAAATTCATTCATTTCCTGGAAATGATTTTCTGATCTATCAAGGCAAATAGGTACTGTGGGATGCAAAATTAATCAAGAAAAAGGAAATGAGGTATGTTTTTATGTTGCTTTCTCTGAAAGAAGCCTCTCATTATTACAGTAGACTAAATTGAATCAAGTGGCCAAAGATAAGTGGAAGAACAGAACTTAGAAGTAGTCAGAAAAGGGCTGAGCTGGATAACTGTCTTTTAAGAGAGAGAAGAGCATAATCTTTTGCAGATGACTGAATTTCACTAGCATGAATGGTAAGGTATTCTACAGAAAGCTCTTTTCTCTTTGTCCTATAGGATTAGGAATTGCAAAAGAAACACTCAAAAATGCCTTAGAATTAAGTTTGGAAATTCAGTTTTTCAGGAGCAATTGGAGATCACCTGAACTCTTCAGGTGCATTGAAATAATTTCTTCTCAGTACTAGTAACATAAAGAATTGAGGTGACTCAGTTTTGCAAAATTGCCACTGTTTTGTTCAAGCCTGTATATGACTATGTACTGATAAATATATGACCAGATTCATCTTCCTGATTCATCTAACTCCTTTACATCCCCCTTCAGTGTTAGAATAGGTAATGCCTTCATTTCAAGGGCATTTATTTTCTTTGACATTTTTGCATAGTTAAAAACACTTGGATATCTTTTTCAATTTCATAAAGAGGTTTAGAGGAAGCAATTTCCTCATAACACTCCTCATTTTGCTGTGTAGTGCCTTGTATTCCCAAGTTCTTACTTACGACCTTTCATGCTGGAGACAGATTACACCTAAACAGACAACACCTCAGTCTTCAGAGAAGGCTTTCACATCAGACAAAGATGAAAAAAAAGGGGAGACAATGAAGCAGTTTCATTACTTTCAAAGGTCTGCAAGTCTCAAGTGCTTTAACAAAAAAAGTGATGAAATTCCTGGCTATGCATTTTTTTGACCTTGGTGGAACTTCTACAAGGAGTAACAGGATTCATTTTTTATTTAGAAATATTCTTTAATTCATATGTTATTAATCCAAATATGTATGCTGACACTTGAAAATTTGACTCTGTTTGATGTTTGTTTTTTCCTGAGGCTCCAGGTAAAGAGCCCAAGGACTCTTTTATCTTCTGTGAGAAATTAAAGAGGGAATCTATCTTGTTGAGATCCTCTCAGTCCACAGAAGTGGATCTCTGCAATGACTGTGACTGACAATCTAATAGGATGCTGACTCCATGGCTACTCCATCACTCTAATTCACCATAAATCTGCCCTGCAGCCAAAAGAAGCAATCTGATCCCTATACCTGCACAGAGTAAAAACATTTTTCCAACCAGATGGCCAAAGGAACAGATTATGTCACTGATCTGGCACAAAACTGCTTGTTTGTTTTCTTGATTTATATGTCATGTAGATCAATTTGCATTGCTGCATGGAATACTAGTGCTAACAAATGTGAATGCATAGCCGGGGACAAGAAGTGTGACCATCCTTTTGGACAGCAAAAGTGAATTTATTTACCTGTGAACAACTTCTATAGAGCCCTCCTAAAAATGTCACCTGTGCTTTTCATCCCAAGATGGACTGCTGAGAAGGAACATCTTCTCTCATGCAGTTAGCCTCCCCTGAGGCCTGGGAGGGCATCAGTTTCAATTGTCATCCCAGAGGCTGCACAGTTCTCTTTAACTGGACGATTGGCTCTATTCATCCAAATATAAGCAAGGCCAGCTAGGAGAGCTCTCAGTAGCTCTACACTCTTTAAGCTTCTGTCGCCCAAACAATGCTCTGCATACAGTGTTATTCACATAGTTAGTAAACTGAACTCATGCTTCAGTTTAAAACAGCTAGAGAAAATCTAAAGTGAAATTCAATGTGCAAAACATTCAATCAAAAACTAAATTGCAATCTCAATTTGTGGAGCAATTCCAAGAAAAGGCAAGTCAGTCTAATAACAAGAATGCAGAGTGATGCAGGCTCAACAATTTACTTTCTTCTTAACGGGTAAATGAAAATTATGTTCTCAGTGCCAGACACGTTCTACTACAAGCATAATTAAGGGATTGATTCTGAGCTAAATTAGAAGTGTGAGGAAAAGGGAGGAATAGGAGATTTGCCTTCGACTTCAGTGTAGCAGTAATTCACCATTAAATTTTATTTGTTTTGTTGTTATGTTTTTCATTATTACTATTATTATTATTAACAATAATAATAATAATAATAATAATAATAATAATAATAATAATAATAGTAATAATAGTATTGTACAGGACCCTTTCTTCCACAGTCTTAAAAGAAAAGAAACAAAGCCTGAAGATTCTAACATTAATGTGAAGTACTGAAGAAGCATGAGAGCCTCCATTGCTGCTTTCCTGTTGTGGGACTTGAGCATTTTCCATATCTCTGTTCTGGACACACTCTGGCTACATTTTTCCAGCACGGCAATGAGACTTAGATGAACAACAGGCATTCAGGACACACCAAAGAAAAGCCTTGTGCAGTGGCAGAGGTGAAGCTGGAGTGTGCTCCATGATCCATACACAGAGCATGTGCCTGTGTCAGCCAAACCCTGGGCATATGTCAAGAGCTTTAAAATCTCTGTCTGTGCATGACTGAATAACCAGCTCCACTGAAAACTTGTTAAAGTTGCATCTTAATTCCTGTTCCTGAAACATCACTTAGTGATGCAAAATCAGAGGTCTGTAGAGAGTCCCATTCTATAGGTGTGGTGGATACCAGTGGACGAGATTAATCCACATCTAATTATACCTATTTTGGCTTAAGTTCTTTCTTGTTATCATAAGCCTAATCTTATTAACTGGTTTTTGAAGACTTTTTCAGCATCAAGAGACTAATTCACTCTGTTTTTCTTCTGATATAACATCTCAGATAGGTGAATTCAACTGAACAGTATAATGTCTCATTTAATTTACCACAAAAGCAAGATAACTCCTCTGCATAATGTAGTATTGACAGGAAAGCATAGAGAATAAAAGAAAAACATAGATAAATATTTATTTGCATTATTTAATGGACTTGCTTTGGCCATGATCTCTGTTCTTTGTTATTTGTTCTCCATGTTCATTTGAACAACGAGATTTTATTGGAACAAATACTCACAGAAAATGAAGTTAAAAGTCATGAGTATTTGCAGAGGCCAAATATTTAATTCAGACAAAAATGATCATTATGGAAATGCTTTCTCACTTTGTGAGAGACCACAGTAAATCATGCAGGAGAGCTCTACAAAACTAGGCAATATATAGGACTGATTTGAAATCACAAGTTTGAATGAGTAGATACATTTAAAAAGATGAACATTCAAAAACATGAATTGTCTGATAGAAAGCATAAAAAAAAGAGCTAGCATTCATTATATTGCATAGAATTCATAGAAGATAACTAGTATTAGTTAAAAGAAATCTCTTTAATCTAAATTTAAAAGGAAAATTGTGCTTTAAACTGTTTTTCTGTACACTTTAAAATGTTCTATTTCTACTCATTTCACCACAAGTTGTGAAAGCTCTAAGCTGAGCTCTCAGCTCTAAATTTTGTGCTGCTAGCTGATAAATTCCAGACAAGGAGAGTATATTTTGATTTTGGAATAAAAAAAATTAATTGTCAATATTCCTCAGTAAGTTTAGTAATTTTGTCAGGGGAAGAACAAAAATAAATAAGTAAAATCCACCAAAACAAAAAATGCAAACCAAATAGTCATAAGTAACTGTAATGAGAAGAATGTCCTTTGAAACTGCTATCTTGCTCTCTTTCTTAGTATTTTTATAAGCAGATCAAGCTTCTCCCATGTCAAGTTTTTCCCTTGAGTAGGAGAGCTGATGAGTATTGATTCAGTTCACAAAATATAGGTTTGTGGTACTGAAAAATTAAGCTTTGTCATTTAGTACAATCCAATTCTGTGATGCATTTTTTAAATAATTTTTTTTAGAGTAAATAATTTTCTATGAAATAATGTAAACAATACCGAAACATTTCATCTTAGCAAGAAAGGAATAGTAACAGCATCAGTAAAAGGAAACTAGTGTATTTTGATAGTTTTATGCTTCCTGTAAAACATTTTTTTTACAGCTCTTTTCAGGGCCTCGTATACTTTAAATTCTCCAAATAATTCTTATGTGGCTTTTATTTCATTTTATTTCCGTCAGCTCAGGTCCCCCATAGAAAAGTCCTCACAGAGCCATATACACAGAATTCATACACATGAAAAGGATTGAAACAAATTGCAATTGATTATGCCTGATCTCTGAAAGTGACTAACTCCCCTCTTTAAGAGTAGCTGAAAATAGTCTCATGAACTGACCAGGTGACTGACTCATATATGAAGATGGGCTGCCTAGCTAACTAAATACCTGCATAAAATAAGTGTCTGTAATTCAGAATTTGTCTTTGTTGATACTACTTTTTCTTTTTTTTTCAAGCAAGAAACATATTTATTTGGCCATGTTTTTGTTGTCATGTATTATATCCTATTTTATACCAGTGAAAATTTTGAAGATCATACAACTTATAGATACCATGTGCATTAAGTAACTTAACATTGTAAGCAGGAAGAAGTTAGATAATTTTTGAACTTTCTGACTTGATTATAGTGGAAGTGAAATGTGTGAGTTTTAATTCTTTGTTTTCTATCTACTCAGGAGTTCAGTTTTGAGATGTGATTTTTTTGTTTAATGTTAGTATTTGTTAAAGTGACATAGGATTTGCTAGATGTACCAATGATTTGATGTGTTTATTGTTCTCATCTCTTGTTGAGCACCGGCAGGCAGCATGTAATTGGAACACACATTTTGATCTTTAGGACTTTTTCTATATCTCAAGATTGGATTATCTGTTTATTTGATATTGATTATTTAGCTTCTACGGACTTTATTTTTTCTTTTGTTTTGGTGATTTGCTGTTATCTCATGAAGACTTAATAGTTACAACTGTCAGTCTCCTGCAACTCAGACTCAAAGTGTCTGAAACACGGCACAATCACACAGTATAAATCCACCTTTAAAAAGTGGTGTTCTAGGAGCAGCAATTATCTGTGCATGATTACCTCCTAACCTAGCTAAATGGCTAGTTCAGATCTCCTGCTGTCAGTAAACAACCAGGGGCTGATTAACAGTCTTGTTATCATTCCAAATCCCTTTGATGTATGCTGTGCTACTTTGACCTCTTTTTTTTTCAATTTTATGTGTGTTTCTGGAGTAGGTTACCAATTTCAGTAGTGGAAAGAAGAGACTAATTCAGCGTGCCTGACCTAAAATGGAATATCCCAACTGAATACAAAGCACTCAGTGTCTTACCTGATGTTATTTTAGAAACCCTTTTCCAACCCCCACAATACACTTACTTTCACTGTATCTTGTTGTGAATCCCTAAACCTGTTTGGTTTTTTTTTCATTTTTCCTTTAAGACATGCAAGTATTTATAATAAATCACAGATTGAGACTATTGTATGTAGAAAACAGGCAGCAAATATCCATAACCCTGGAAAAGGAATAAGGTTTTGCAGGTTGCTTAAATAGTACCTTAGCTGTACTTTTAAGACAGTTGCATTGCAAACTTATGTTAATCCAGTTCTATTCATTTCCTACCTAGATGATTGCTATGGGATGTGTAGCTTGTCTCTCATGAAATTAATGGAAATCATTAATTAAGTTTGTGTGATTCACCAAATATCTTACAAGTTATAAAGTTTCTGGTTAATAATAGTATGGGCTAAACTAGGACCAATGACCCACATGGAAATTTTTTCTCCTTTTTCTCCAGTTTCCTGCATCTCTTGGTCTGATAATAGCCCTCACTTCAGTGAGAACCAAATAAAAAAATAAGTTGCTGTCAACAATTATTGAGACAAGAATTTAGCAGCAGAGGTTGATAACAATAGTGTTAAAATATCCAGAGCAACTTGAATGAGGACAGCAAAAGTCAATTTTCTGAAGTTCCTCAAAGGTTTATGCACACCTCAAGGAAAGCTTATAAATAATAAACTCTATTGATTTTATGTGAAACAGAGGTATTCTGGCACCTCTTCATCCTAAAACCTGTACACTCTTTAAAAGAACACCTCTTTACTAACACCCTTGATTAAGAGTCCTGTTCAGTTTCATGCTTTGAAGTGATCCTAAGGACATAAGAAATGCTCGGTGAGGCTGGTCCAGCTTCATTCAGCCCAGGAGATGTTATAAAGAAGAAACATGAAAGTCCAGCCATTTTTTGAAGTCCATTGCATTCCCCCAGCATGCAACTAGGAGAGATGTTGGAAAGAACTTTGCCCAGTTCTTTTAATAATCACTTTAAAATCTGCAGGCACGGGAAGCATAGTGGCAGCTGTAGAAAGAACTATACATCTCCAATGAGGAAAACATGAAGAAAGAGATACCTTATGTTACACTGAAAGGGAAAAAGCAAAATCTCAACAGAAAGCAAAAGAATGACTCAGAACTTCAGCCCCAGCCACAGGCTGCAGCTTATTCCCACAGCAGGGCAGGTCAGTGCTATCTTATGCCATTATAACATGAGGCCTGACTCTAACTCTCTGTACTGTTCAGGGAAATTTTAATCAGGTTTAAATGGAGTTCTTATCTACCAAACAGTGAAGATAGAATAAAGAATATTTAAATAAATAAAGCAATTTACATGCAATTAATAACCAGGATGAAAGAAACTTGTTGTGATTGTCCTTTTTCTGGTAATATAATTTATAACTGGAACAAAATAATCTGTGCAGGAGACAAAGTTCTTCATAGTGCAGCAAAAATTCTTATATGAGCTGGGAATCTCCATGGGTTTGAATGAAGGACACATTTCTTGAACTTTCTTTCTTTAACACAAACACAGAGTAGTATTAGGAGGGAAAAATTCAAGAAAAAGGAAAACTAAGGGTGGAGAAGGAGAAGAAAGGGGCAGCCCCAAAGGACACATAAATACCTTTCAAAATAAAATACTTCATTGAATCCTATTTATGGAGAGACAATGACAGCATAGCTTGATAGTCAATGGGATAATCCCTTAGAGACAATATCCTGGGTATACAGCCAGACAATTTAGCAGTTAAGTTCTGCTTAGATCTGACACAATTTTTGAAAAACTCTTTTGCATGTCTTTTATTGAATAATAATTTATATTTTTCTTTAATAATTTATTGCACTGTGAGTTTCTGAATAATCTAGAACTTTGATCCTTTCAGTAAGAAATATAAGTTATAAACATCAAATTACAGATTAGTAGATTTTGTTCCCAATTTTCTGTCTTGCTTCAAGTTAAATTCTCCTCTTTCTATGTTTCTGTGGATAACCTTTCTAATGTGGTCTTTATAACTGTTATTCAGTCTTCATTTCACATTGTCACTTTTGTCTTGGCTTGGAGGGGGAAATTACCTTCCAGTAGACTGAAATTTGTATTGTACTCTCTAGGAAAAAAAAACAAAAACTAATTATTCCTCAGAGGCTGTTTTGGGGTCCAAAGCACACAATGGTGAACATTAAATGAGTCAATGAGACAATATAAGAGTTTCTCAGGCAAGGAAGTATATAAATGGCTATTAGAACATATTGGTGAAATAATGGTTATAATAGCTGAATGCATCCTCTGCTGTAGATGAGATGCCAAAGAAAGTCTTTGTACCTAAATTGTCATAAGAAAACCCCAGAATATTTCTTAGTCGTTTCTGATAACTTTTAGTATGATCCTTGTTTAATCTAAATATTTGAAAATTAAACCTTGAAACTGAACTTTGGGTGAACACTAATTTTTCACACACTATAAGAGTTTGTTTAGAACTACCTAAAGTCAGAAATAACTTGGAACTCTGAGCTGACACAAAACAGAAATGTCATAAGCTGTTTTGTGCTAGTTGCAATTGAGATATATTGATGGAGTGGTTTACTGTAAAAAGTAGGTCATCAATACACAGGTGTAGTTAGAAAATTAAGGTTTAGGGACAGATATTGACAGACTGAGAAGGAACAGGAAAGGCTTGAAAGAAAAATAAGTGTTTCCAGAAAAACTAATAGAGCTGAATCCAAAGAAAGAAACTACACGTTTTTAAAAGGAAATAAGAAATAGCCTTGTTCACAAAAGAAAACAAAAACCTAAGTGGTGATGCTTCTATGAAAGCAGATGAGGTTTCTGAGATGAACAATTATTAAACTGCAAGTAAACCATTAATTCCAGAAACAAATATGAAGCGCAAATAGATGCCTTAACACAATAGTTCATTTTTATGCAAAAAGCACAAAAAAAAGAAGAGAAGACTGTACAAAAAAAGCCTAATTCCTGGAAAATATATGCCTTAAATTATGCAAAGCCTAAACCTAACACTAACCCCAATCCTAACCCTAACCCTAACATTTAAGCCCTAAAATTAAGAGTAACCCTAACCCTAACCCTAACCCTAACCCTAAACCTAACCCTAAGCCTAAACCTAACCCTAACCCTAAACCTAACACTAATACTTAATGCTAACTCTAAAACTAACCCGAAACCTAATGTTAATATTATCTGTAAACTTTAAAATGAATCCTAAAACTAACATTACCCATTACACCTAACCCTAAGAGTAACCCAAACCCTAATCCTATCCCTAAACCTAAACCTAAACCAAAGCTTAACCCTAAGGCTAACCCTAACCCTAAAACTAACACAAACCGAAACCCTAACCCTAATCCTAAACCTAAACCTAAACCAAAGCCTAAGCCTAACCGAAACCCTAAACCTAAAGCTAAGCATAAACCTAACCGTAAACCTAATCCTAACGCTAACCCAAACCCTAAACATAACCCTAATCCTAATCCTAACGCTAACCCAAACCAAAAATCTATCCCTAACCCTAAGACTAACCCTAAGGCTAACCATAACCCCAATCCTAAGGCTAAGCATAGGCCTAACCCTAACCCATACCCTAAACCGGACCCTAATCCTAACCCTAACTCTAACACTAACACTAATACTAACCGTAATCCTAACCCGAAAGCCTAACACTAAACCTGACACAAAGCCTAAACCGAACCATAACGCTGAAACAAACCGTAACCCCAACCATAATCCTAACACTAACAATAAACTTTAATATCAATCCTAAACAAAACATTAACAATTAAACATAACTGTAGGCATAACCCTAAAGTTAAACCGAATCCTTAAGCCTAGATCTAACTCTAAACCTAAGCCTAAGCCTATGCTTAAGCCTCAACCTAAACCTAAACATAACTCTAACCCTATCCCTAACCCTAACGCTAACCTTAACCGTAAACCTAAACATAACCCTAACACAAGCCCTAATCCTAAACCAAACCCGAACCCTAACCCTAACCCTAACCGTAACACTTAAACTTAGGCCTAACACTAAAACTAAACCAAACCCTAAACCTAACCCTAAGCCCAACCCTAAACCTAACCCTCAAGCTCTTCCTCATCCTGACGCTCAACCTAAACTTAACCCTAAACCTATCCCTAACCCTAACCCTAACCCAAACCCTAACCCTAAACCTAACCCTAACCCTAACCCTAACCCTAACCCTAACCCTAAACCTAACCCTAAGCCTAACCCTAACCCTAACCCTAACCCTAACCCTAAACCTAATCCTAAACCTAAGCCAAAATTTTGCCCTAAACCTAACCCCAACCCAACCCCTAACCCTAACCATAAACTTAAACCTTGAGCCTAAACCTAAACATACCCATAACCCTAACTCTAACCTTATCCCTAACCCTAACATTAACCCTAAACCCGAAACCTAACCCTTCTCCTAAGTCTACCACGAACCCTAACCCTAATTCTAAACCTAATCCCAATCCTAAACCTAACCCTAACCCTAACCATTAACTTAAACCCTAACCCTAACTCAAACTTTAACCCTAACCTTAACCCAAACCTTACCCTAACTCTAATCCTAAACACAACCCTAACCCTAACCCTAACCCAAACCCTACCCTTAACCCTAAGCCTAACCCAAACCCGAACTCTAAACCTAACCCTAACCATAACCCTAAAAGAAACTCTAACACTAACACTAACCCAAAACCTAACACTAACCCTATTCCTATCCCTAACCCTGATCCTAACACTTTACCCAAACCCGAACCCGAACCCTACCCATATCCCTGGCTCCAACCCTATCCCTAACTATAACCCAAATCCTAATCCTAAACCTAACCCTAACCATTACCCTAACACTAACCCTCAACTTAAACCCTAATTCTAACCCTAACCCTAACCCTAATCTTAACCCTAACCCTAACCCTAACCCTCACCCTAACACTAACCCTAACCCTTACTCTAACCATAACCTAATACTAACTCTAACCATAACCCTAACCCTAATCCTTAGCCTAACCAGAATCCTAACCATAACCCTAAGCCTTACACTAAGCCTAACCCTAAACCTAACCCAAACCCTAACCCTAACTAAAAAACCTAATCACAATTCTAAACCTAACCCTAACCCTATCCCAAACCCTAACCCCAACCCATACCCAACCCTAACCCTAACCCAAACCATAACCCTAATCCGAACCATAACCCTAACCCTGATCCTAACCCTTACTCTAACCGTAAACACTAAAGCCGAAATCTAACCCTAATCCTAAGCTTAAGCCTTAGCGTAACCATAGCACTAAACCCTGACCCTAACCCTAAACCTAACCCTAACCATAAACTTAACCCTAACCCTAACCGTAACCCTAACCCTAAACCTAAACCTAACTGTAAACCTAAAACTTGAGACTAAACCTAACACTAAATCTAAGCCGAAACCTTACCCTAATCAAAACCTTAAGACTAAATCAAACCCGAAACCTAAACTTAACCCTAACACTAAACCTAACCCTAAACCTAACCCTAACCCTAACCGTAACCCTAACTCTAACTCTAACCCAACACTAACAGTAACCATAACCCTAAACCTAACCGGAACCCTAACGCAAACCCTAACACTAACACAAACGGTAATCCTAACTCTTACTCTAACCCTAAACACTAACCCTAACCCTAATCATAAACCTAAATCTTGAGCCTAAACCTAACCCTAGCAATAACCCTAACACTAACCCTAACCCTAACCCTAATACTGACTGTAACCCTAACCCTAACCCTAACCCTATCCATAACCTTAACTCTAACCATAACCCTAAACCCTAACCCTAACACTAGCTCTAACCATAAACCTGAACCTTGAGTCTAAACCTAACCCGAAACCTAAGCCTAAGACAAACCGTAACCTTAAACCCTAACCCTAACCCAAAGTTTAACCCTAAGACTAACCCAAAGCCTAACCTCAATCCTAACACTAAACATAACCCTAACACTAACACTAACCCTAACCCTAACCCTACCCCAAACACTAACCCTAAACCTAATCCTAACCTTAACCCCAACTCTAACCTTAAACTCTAAACCCTATCCCTAATCCAAAACCTAACCCTGACCCTAATCCTCAGATTAAGGCTTAGGATAACCCTACCCCTAAATCCAAATCCTAAGCCTAAGACTAAGCCTAAGCCTAAGGCTAACCCTAACGCTAGCCCTAACCCTAACCCTAATCCTAAACCGAAAACTAATCCTAACCCTAAGTCTAAACCTAACCCTGACCCTAACTCCAAACCCTAACCCTACCCCTAACCCAAACCCTAACCATAACCCTAAATTGAACGCAACCCTAACCCTAACCCTAATCATAACCCTAACACTAACCCTAACCCCAACCTTAACCAAAACCCTAAACCGAACCCTAACACTAAGCCTAAGCCTAAGCCTAACGCTAAACCTAAACCTAACCCAAAGCCAAACAGTAACCCGAACTCTAAACCTTTAGCCTAACCCAAACTCCAACCCGAAACCTAACCCTAATCTCAACCCCTACTCTAACCTTAAACCCTAAATCCTAACCCTAACATAAACATTAACTCTGCCCCATACCCTAAACCTAACTGTTATCCTAACCCTAACCCTAACCCTAACCCTAACTCTAGCCGTAAAACAAGGCTTAACCCAAACGCTAACCCTAACACTATCCCTAACCCAAAACTTAACCGTAACCCAAACACTAACCCTAACCCTAATCCTAACCCTAATCCTAACCCTAACCCTAACCCTAACCCTAACCCTAACCCTAACCCTAACCCTAACCCTAACCCTAACTCTAACCCTAACCCTACCCCTAACCCTTAGCCTAAGCCTAAGTTTATGCCCAACATTAAACCTAACCCTAACCCAAATCCTAACCCTAACTCTAATCATAACCCTAACCCTAATCGTAACCCTAACCCTTAACCTAACCCTAACCCAAACCCTAACCTTAACCCTAGGGTTAAACTTAGACTTAGGGTTAGGGTTCGGTTTAAGGTTAGGAATAGGGTTAGGGTTGGGTTAGGGTTAGGGTTAATGTTTGGATTAGGGTTAAGGTTAGGGTTAGGATTAAGGTTAGGATTAGGTTTAGGGTCAGGGTTTAGGTTTAGTGTTAGGCGTAAACTTAGGCTTAGGCTAAGGGTTAGGGTTAGGCTTAGGGTTAGGGTTAGGATTAGGGTTAGGGTTAGGGTTAGTGTTAGGGTTTAGGGTTTGGGTCAAGGTTAGGGTTTAGGTTTTAAGGTTAGGGTTAGTGTTAGTTTAAGGGTTAGGTTTACGAATATGGTTTGGTTTAGAGTTAGAGTTGGGGTTTTTAGTTAGGGTTAGGGTAAGTGGTAGATTTAGGGATAGGGTGAGATTTAGAGTTTCGAGTTAGGGTTTGAGTTAGGGTTAGGGTTTGAGTTAGGATTGTGGGTATGGTTAGGGTTAGCGTTAAGTTTTTATTTAGGTTTAGGTATAGTCTTAGGATTAGGTTTGGTGTTAGGATTAGGGTTAAGTTCAGGCTTAGGTTCCGGGTTAGTTTTAGACTCAAGGTTCAGGTTTATGGTTACGGTTAGGGTTAGGGTTATGGTTAGGGTTGGGTTAGAGTTAGGGTTAGGATTAGGGTTAGGGTTTGGATTAGGGTTAGGATTAGGGTTAGGGTTAGGGTTAGGTTTAGGGTTAGGTTTAGCATTTGGTTTAGGGGTAGGGTTATGATTAGGGTTGAGGTTTTGGGTTAGGTTTAGGTTTAGTGTTTGTGTTTAGAGTTAGTGTTAAGGTTAGGCTTAGGTTTAGGCTTAGGCTTAGGCTTAGTCACAGGCTTAGGTTTAGGGTTTAGGGCTAGGCATAGGCTAAGGCTTAATTTTAGGATTAGGGTTAGGGTTAGGGTTTGGGTTAGGGTTAGGATTAGTATTAGGGTTATAGTTTGGGTTACATTTAAAGTTAGGATTAGGGTTAGGGTTAGGTTTAGGGTTAGGGTTAGGCTTGGGGGTAGGGTTTGAGTTAGGGTTAGGGTTTAAGGTTGGTGTTACGTTTAGGTTTAAGTTTAGGCTTAGGTTTCGGGTTAGGTTTAGACTCAAGGTTCAGGTTAATGGTTATGGTTAGGGTTAGAGTTAGGGTTACATTTAGGGTTAGGATTAGGGTTAGGGTTAGGCTTAGGCTTAGTCTTAGGCATATGCTTAGTGTAAGTGTTAGGGTAAAGTGTAGGCTTAGGTTTAGGGTTAGGTTCAAGCTTAGGGTTTGGGTTAGGATTAAGATTAGGGTTAGGATTAGATTCAGGGTTAGGTTTAGATTTATGATTAGGGTTACGTTTAGGCTTAGGTTTTCGGTTAGGTTTAGACTCAAGATTTAGGTTTATTGTTAGAGTTAGGGTTAGGATTTGCGTTAGGGTAAGGATTGAGGTTTGGGTTAGGATTAGGCTTAGGGTTAGG
>JAHLSL010006333.1:0-35953 GCA_025920805.1 Petroica traversi
AAAAAAAAAAAAGGAAGTATGTCAAATAAATTATTTTCATAGACAACCACAAAACTTCTCTTGAGGTCTTCAGCTTACATTTACAGAACTAGAAAGGTGAATAGCATACTGCATTATTATCAAACACAGAAAAATATAATTGTCTTTTTTAATATGGATTTTCCTGTTTGTAAGACCATAAATTTGCATATTGGTGAAAATAACGTGCACAAGTTCATCCTGTTTACATATCTGTGTGTTAACAGAGAGAGAACATAAAGCGCAACAGAATTTTTTGACTGTTATTTAGGACTGTTATTATTTGACTGTTATTTGTACTTTGATCCTCAAAGTGGATCAAGTCACCTCAGGAAACACATTCCAGGCCTATGAGAGGTCTACTACAAGTATTTAAAATGCAGATGGAAATTAATACTTCAAGTTTTAAAAACACTACTAAACATCATTTTTTCATAATAATGGGTATTATTTTTGGAGCTAATGAGGATTTTTACAAAAATTCGTCTTCCCTGGAAGAAGAAGCTTCCCTAGAAGCTGCTTCCTTCTAAATCTTAAAATCTTTACAAAAAATCTCAGTTCTGCTCTCTCTGATTCTACTAATCAGCTTATAGTATTGTTTCATAGTCTATAGCAAGAAGGTTTAATATGTCCTTTAAGCAAACATGCATTTATTACTTAGCATGCAATTACAGAATTACAGAATAGTCTAAGTTGGAAGAAACCCACAAGGAACACCAAGTCCAACACCAATAAATAGCCCACAGAAGGACTGAATCCACAACAATGTGTTTATTAGTACCATGCTTTAAGAAACTGAATCTCGGTCAGTTAGATTACTAATGTAAAATTACAGGAGAGCTATAATGGCTTCAGGATAAAATAATTAAATGACTGTATGCCAACTTTATTTTTTTTCCTAGTACCTAAAACTTTTAATTTTTAAATATCATTTTATTAAAATATGTAATCCAAATACTATCTCACGCCCCTCTGGTATGTACCATGAAAAGGAGTGATACCCTTCACTTCCAGCTTTAAACATTTTCTCAAAACAGATTTAAGACAAAAATTTTGCTTCTGAACCTAGTATTTACTCTGACTAGTGAAAACTTCCTGCTTAACACTTCTATGGGAAAAAGACAGGCTGTATCAATTGTGAGAACATTTGTAATATCACCCTCAGAGAATAATAAACAGATACTAGAGGTTGAAATTCTAACATAGTTTACAGAACAATAATCCAAACATCTGTTACAATGACAAGGGATTTGAACAGAATAGAAAGTACATGGGAAAGCTATGCTACTTTTAGTGCAGTTATAACGTTAAATCAAAGCACTGCAGCTCAAGGCAGCTTGCAGCTAATATAAACAATTTTCTGCATATTCCTGGGCCAGAAGCCAGAACTCAGGATTCAGTTACAAGCACAAGGTCAAGAGGGAATCAACAGTATGAAATTTACCATGTATGAATCAAAAGAATAAATCGGTAATTAAGGATGAAAACAAATTAGAAGGCATACTCTCACTTAACTCATCAAGTAAATTTGCTGAGTAACTTCATGCTCTGAATATATTTTAAGATCTGCAGAGATTTAAATGCATTTATTGCTTAAATCAAGAGCATCAGTTTTTTTGAGACAGGCTTAGCTTACCTTTTTATATGTACTTCTTTCTATAGCCAACATCTTACTACAATTATGAAAGTAAATATTTAATAATGTCATTTGCTCAAGAGAAAATGTAAATAAGATTTCTCTGAAAATCACATTTTTTCCTTCATATTATGCCCATGAAAACCAAACTTTTATCTCACTTCTATTCTTGCTTCACTTTCCACACCCAAACAATGTCTTTTACAGTGAACGTTAAAGATTTACTATAGCTGTTGATGATCAGGGCTTTCCTGTAAAAGATTTTCAAAACAGTCTTTATAACCATGAAAGGTTTTGCGTATATTTCTTAAAGAGCACATTTGCTTATTTTTTTTACCCTCACAAGCAGACATGCAGGAAGCATAAGCCACTTGTTGGTTGATGAATGTTTTGAGATGCATAGATACAGCAACTCATATTTCTGACAGACTAGGAAAGAGAAGGCATCTTTGGAACATGAATCAAGAAAAGGTGTTTCTGTATTTCTTACTTGGCTTTATCCTACCAGAGTCAATGTCCCAGTATATTTAGGGAGCTCATCCTACATAACTGCCTTAAATTCATAATTTCTATGGGGATGAATGTTTTCATATGAGTAATTTCGTCTCCCATTTAACTACCAGTGGAGGCTGAATAATTAACTAAGACATGGTGCCTCACATATATAAAGTTGTAGTTGGGTAATGGAAATCCCTCAGAGACAGATGATTTTCATCTCTCAGCCAAGTTCAGTATTTCCCACAAAATACAGCCTGTAACACCCTCAGAGCAAATTGCCACTCTCTTTCCATGCATTGGAAACTCTTATTCCATTCAGTGCTTCCTGAAAACTCAGCACTAATGGTTCAATCTCTGCACAGGTTTAAGTCACAGTCATTCTATTAAAATGCCAGCAGTTACTGCTGGTTACTAATTGCTTTAGTAGCAAGCCTATGAAGTGATGAACTACTTTAGTGTGAGCAATGGAGCATTATTTAATAACTTCTCATTGCTAGTGACTCACACAGAGTTATGACCACTGCTCTTGAAATGAAATGTCCTTTAATGGGTTTCCTAAATTGAATGTATTGACAAAATAATTAATGTTTTAATAACTGTGACATTATCACTCCATTACATTAAAAAACACATGGATTTGATTACTTCTTTGTGGAACGTGTTGATTCTGTTCCTTTGAAGAATGACTACCTTCTTTCCAGAGGTGTGCTAATATCAGATGTCACAATCACTACAACCATCACTATTCTTGCTACCTGGAAAATGATTACAGATGTCATGTTAGATCTCATAAGGTCTTGAGATACATCAGTTTGCAGATCAGGTGTTGGAATTGAAATCTGCATCAGGAAGGCTTAGCACTTGAAGTCACAGAATGAGATGGTTGTTAAGAATATTTTGAATACTGCCATGATTAAGTAGTGGTGGAAGAGTGATGACTAGCTATCTAGAGGAAATAAATTTCAACTTATCCAGTCATAGGACAAATAAATTTTAGCTCTTCCATCCTTGGAGAAAATATTCCTCCTATTACAATTATTTGAATATTAATAACCATTAAAAGTATTCCACTTTATGAGTACTACTACATTTCCTCTCTGAATTAATTAAGGATGTATATTGAATAAGATTAGTAGGCAAAAATAAATTAAAAAAAAAGAAGCCATGAATACTCTGCTGTTTTTACCCTGTGCTTGGCCACTATGAGATTTGTTCCTGTTTGTTTCCTTATTGTATCCCAGTACATCACAATCATTTCACCTGCAGAGGCTCCGGTATCTTTGAAAGCCAGGTAAGGGGTAAGCCTTGAAGTCAGGTCAGCACTACGTGGCCTGTGCTGATCTGCTACAAGAAGATACAACAGCAAAGTAGATTTTCATCTCCCAGCTTCCCCCTTAGGCACTTAGACAATTATTATACATGCTGCAACCCTTTGTTCTCATCATTTTCTTGATACCATGTTAATATTTCCAGAAACTAACTAATTAAAATTAAGGGAAGACTTCAGCTGGAGAAATAGATTGGGGACTAACAAGAAAAGGCAAAAAAAACCCCCTTCCAACTGTGTTTTTATGTTGGAGTACCAACTGATTATCCTGTGTCTAGAGGTACTATGTCTCCACCTTCTAAAGTTGCATATGCAGATAAGCTTACATATTTCATGGGCTAATTTTGTAAAAGGGGAGAGATCCTGAGAGTGTTTTAACAGAAATATATCTTTGAAATCAAACTTTTTCAGGAATGTCACTGACAGATGTCAGCATCACAATTCCTCAAAATGGGAAGTTGGAGAATTGTCCACAAATAGACTCCTTTCCCTGATATATTTGCCCAATAACATAAAATCTCTTATAAGCTATAATACAGGTCACTAATTTTTCAAAGCATTTTCTCCTTTAGCTTGATAAATACAGTGCTGACATAGTATGTTTCCTGAATGATAATCATCAGTACTTGACAGAAGTGTTTTTAGAAGAAAGGCTGTAGATTTAAAAAATGAATTTTAATATTGAATATTTAATACTGAGTATTTATTTTTTAAATAAAAAATGTTATATAGCAGTTTTAGCCCCCCTTTCACAAAAGATAGAATGCAAAATGATCAGTCTGCTTATCAGTGTGGGACAATTTTTTAAAATACATTTATCTTTCTAGGTTTAAATTAGTTCACAAGCTAACTCACACAAGCTACAGAGACATGTCAGAAGGAAGACAGCAACAGTATAAAAAACCAGCAAAAATATTTCTTCAAAAGAATCTTACATCAATTTTGGATCATAGGGTAGCATCCTGCCCTACAACTATCAAATTTTAGATAGATACAGATCTAGGAATTGAGGGAAAACTTGCTGAATTTTTTTCCTGTTTTTTTTTTTTTTTTTTTTTTTTCTAATATCTCCTTTTATATTCATTGCATTTCATGAATGTTAACAAAAACTATCTTGAAAAAAAGATATTGCAGGGCATCAAAATAACAACTGAATTCTTCTGGAAATATCTATATATACAGTTCTTCCTTATTTTGGCAACTGAGCTCTCTACTCTTGAAACAAAAGGACCTTAAAATAACTAGTACAAGGCAACACTGAAAATGTATTTGTATAAAAGTTGATATAGGGGGGATGAATACTCAGTCCTAGACAACAGTAAGATTCAGATTTTGATAGTCAAAGGAGAGGACAGTACTGCAGAGAGGTAAAAATATATGGTTGGGTTTTTTGTCTAGCCCAATACAGCCATCCATGTATGTGCCTCCTCATAAAGGAATGCTTCACTATTCCTCGGCCAGTATTGCAGAAAGTGTCCTCAACTTAGGGTCTCAGCAAGAAAGTAAGGAAAGAAATATCTAGCAACACTTTTATTCAACATAAATGCAGCTTTTTCCTCACAAAACAGAAGATACAGAAAAAAAAGTGCTTTGAAAATGGATTCCCAATTGCTTGCATAAGGGCTTCTTGTTCACTTCAATAATTGTGCCAGGGGTTATAAATTGGAAAGGCTTGTATATGTCTGAGAATAAACAGGGTAGATTGTGAAGTGAGACTGCCTAAATATCACGTCTTGTTTAAGACTGTACAAAAAATGGCAAGTTAGCCTTTAATTTGATTATAATGTGTTTTGCCACTTAGACCCAAAAAAGCAAAGGAATGAGGCACATGAATAGTCCTGTGGGAGCCAATATACCTACACTTATAATTAAGTGTAAGTTCAAGAATTTTTCTGGATAAAGGTGCATATTTAAAATTACAGCTTTATTAAATTATTCACCATCCTCAGTGACAGAACTTCAAAGATTTTCTGGGGCTTGTACATAGAGGATGGGAAAATATTAGAGTTTCTAGTGCATGTTCATGCTGAAGCCTTTTAGGTGATGATCTCATTCTATCCAGCAGTTAAATATTATTGTATGTGTAAAAAAGAATTGTAATCCTGTGAGTGGATGTCATGTAAAAGTGCCAAATTAAAGGAAAACTGCAGTGATTAGCTCTAATACTTTTCCTTGATCGATATATGTGTACTTGGAAAAAAATATTATCTAGCAAAAAAATGTAGTAACTGGCTGACAAATGGACACAACAAATACCTACTGCTCAGCTTAAATCTCACCCTTTCAGATTTTTAATTAAGAAGTTTGTTTGTGAATTTGCAAATAAAGCATATAATCCTATATTTTAGAAGTTTGTGTGTAAGTTCTCATTCAGCAGTGTTGAATCTCATTAATTTTACTGCTGAGATTCAACAACACTTACCTCGAGTTTGCACTGGGAAAAATTATCCATTTAAAAATTTTTTTTTCATTCTTTCCCCAGCCCGAGATCTCACTTTTTTATAGAGCGCAATAGCAAATCAATTTTTTTTCCACCATGTTGGAATATTGATTCCTTGTAGTGTTCAAAAGAACACTGGAAAATAATAAATGAGTCAGACGCTATTTTCTGCAGCATCTGAAAAGACTTTAGGGATGTTTCCTTAGCCATGCATGTGCTGCCACAACTCACACAAGGGAGTTCATGAAGTCTCAAGAATTCCTAACTTGAGATGTTTTAGCACTCAGAGCTATTAAAATCCATAACTCCGCACCACAATTTTTAATTTTTTTTGTCAAAAAGACAATATATTTTTGTAATTGCAAATAGGAAATTGATTATATTATTAAATGAAGTCAGGCACGATTTGCAGAGGAATAAAAAACCATTGAGATCTTCATCATCTTAAATAGGGGTAGTTACAATTGCACCTATTTTGCAAAGTACAGTTTGCCGTACTTTCTCCATAGTGGTGGTGATATTATCCTGTTACACTGAGCTCCGGCTTTAGTGCTATGAGCTAATTTAGTAGTAGGAAGGGGTAGGGGTTGAAATGTCTATGGTCTGAATAGCTGGTAGATGTAAAATAGCCCTTTCCTGAGGCTAAACTTCCTAACTGTTTAAAAATCCAGATTGACTGTTTGCCTCACAAATTGCCTAATAGCTAAGAGCCCTTCGGTGGTGGTATCTTAAAACAGTTCTAATTATTGTTAGCACATTATATATAAATATAATAGGGATTGCACAAATACTTAAACCACTACAGCTATAACCTATTTAAACCTTAACTCAAAATCCCATTATTGCTGTATGAGAATGGGCAAGTGATACAGAAAAATGGCTCAGCAAGGAGAAGAATTTATGCTGTTCATGAAGTTCAGATAAGGGAACTTCACCTGGGATGAAAATTGGGATCCTCTTTAACCCCCCTTAAGTAAAGCATCTGGCATGTAATGGGGATAGATTACTACATTTCATAAATCTGGCACATGAATGTGCTACAGGTTATGACTATGAATAACACTGACTTAGTTTTGCATATCATCCCCCTGTGTCTAAATAATTCCTAGCTCTCTTAATCTTCATTGCAACTGCTGTTGTCCACTCTGCCCTTAGAAAATAATCTGGAAATGTAAGCAAATTTATACCCAAGGTTTTTGGGTTATATGTGCAACAGCAAGTTTCCATCTTCACCTCTACTAGGCAGACAACATCTGAACCATTCTGAAAGCCTCCCAACTTTTCACAGCAAAAATGGTGGCTAGCAGTGGGATTAGAAATTATTGGGATAATTATCAAGTTGACTTGAATTTTCATTTTCCCCTTGAATCTACAACTAACATTTCTACCACATATACATATTTACATAAAACAAGCATACAGTCTTTTTCTTTCTACATGATTGGCCTCAAACACAGACTCATTGTAAATTTCAGCGTCTGTAAATAACTAGCACATTTGCAGTAGCTAGAAGAAAGTGTTGTATGTCAACAGGCTAAAACAAAGTACATCAATCCAGGGTTGTAGCATATTTTGCTATGATATTGTGGATCCTTAGATGTGACAGGTGACAAAATGGATAGTGATACTCATGTAATCATGAGAACTGTTTTCAAAAGTATATTATGACTGGTATCTTCAGACATATCAAAACGTAGATTTCCAGAACTGAACTATAAGTAAGATATATTGCTATGAGACATGAGGAAAAAGCAGTATTTTCTAAATCGCAATGACCTATAAAAAGCTTCTCTGCACATGCAGGCTGAATCAATATTTTATACCTTGAAATAAATGCATACTGTAGCCTATAAATATTAGACAACAGAAGAATAAATACACTGATATGTGCTGAAGCCTTTAGCCTTATTCTCTGTTGCTGGTGTATCCTGCACAGACACATGCACAGGTTTTCATATATACATCTGGTGCAAGCATGAGAATGCATTTCAATGCAGTTGTGCCAAATATAAAGAAAAGTTTCTGTACTTCATAAGAAAGTTGACTTTTTAGTAATTTGGGGATTCTTAAAAGAGGAAGAATGTTGTAATGAATGATAACTGAGAAGAGTTTTTCATTTACCTGCTACAACACTTTTTGAGAGAAGAAAGGTAGGTTTTTTTGAGTGTGGTAATGTTGACTAAAATGAAATTTTATGGTGGAGCAAGAAGTTAGAATATCATTTTATGCGCACCTGATAACCAAGTGAAAAGCCATCCCTGCTTCTGCCACTGAAAAGTTTTTGCTTTTTGTATAACTATTTCAGCAAATTTTTCAGCAAGTTTACAAAACACTCCAAGAGCACTTTATTATCAGTGTCTTCATTGCTGGCAACAAGAGTAGAGTCAGTGCAAGCATTTTGCTCTCCTACACTGCCCTTGCTGCTTTTCATACTAGTGTAACCTACCTTCATACGCCTTACCCAATCATTGTACTGTATTAAATCTTCCTCCTGGGCAGTGGCTGATTCTCACATCACCTGAAACTATCTCTATTTTATTGTCTACCCTTCTCTTCCAGGTACAGACACGGTCACTCTTGTATTCTCATCACAGCAGAGGCAGCTTTCTTGAATCAGATGTGGAAATAGACACTCAGACTGTTTCAGGGATTAATAATTATCATTATTTATGAAGAATACCACACTACAGAACACAACCTTCTGTAATCCAGAATATCAGTTCTTGTTTTATAAACATCACAAGTGTAAATATATTTTAAATAATTACTGAAGTCAGGAGGAAATTTAAAAAGTTGCGTAGGTTCTAATAGTGTCAAACCTATTTATGATATCCTGGTGACTTCTGATTTTAAAAAGAAGCTGTCAAGAATCTGCCTTGCCTGTGTGTCACTAATTTCATATGTTGAAAATGTCATTAGACAAAATGATCTCTATGCCAAAACAAGATCCCAGTCCATCTGAATTAAGAGTGGACTTCTGGAATTCAAATAAAACATTATATATTAATGAGAAGATAAGAATTGGGCTTTTGGCACTTCTGTAACCCTTCAGATATTTCCACTTGTTCAAGCACTACAGACTTGCTCAGCAGTATCTATACAGCTTTCTCAATGCTGCATCTTCCTTTAAATATGTTTATCCTTTAAGAGAATTTGTATGCCTAATGTAAGCAAAACACATCTTCCTTTTTAAATCATAGAGGAATAAGAGGAATAAGAAAAGAACCATGAATGGTTCTCCATTTCTACACTTTTGCAAATTATTTTCCCTTTACAATAGGCAGCTGGAGCAATAGAACAAGAATATAACTGTGACTTGAAAAGAAATGGTGCAAAATTTAGCTCTCTCGGATTCTACTTCCATTAGAATCAGTGAGAATTAATGTACATTTCTGCAGTGCTCAAAGAGTAATACTGTGGGCATATAATTGCTCAAGAATGAGAAAAAACGTGGGTGTTTCTTATAGTAATATTGCATGCAGATCTAACAAATATTAAAACCCCAAGCCCTGGTAAAATCACAAGCCAGTTAGTCAAGGAAATGAATGGGAAGGTTTTTTTTTGTTTATACAGTGAAAAAATTTTGGTTTTTTGTTTATACAGTGAAAGTTTTTTTTTTGTTTACACAATGAAAAATAGAATTTATTTACAGAATCCATGGGAACTATATCCTTGAAAACTGCATTCTAACTACAAATAGGCACACGTCTCTTCAGTATTTTGACAAAGAGGCCAAACTGACATTAAAATGAGTGAAAGAATACTAAACTTGCAAAAAAAGTTTAAAGTTTAGTAAACACGAGAATTCAGATTGCCCAGGTAATCTTGCAGCTGACAACCTGTGATGATAGATTTAATCTAAATGTTATCTCCACAGCTGTCTCCTGTGGTTTCTCAGAATGTGTTTCCAGAGGTGCAAAAACTGTCTGCTTTATGCTTGGTGAGAGTTTCTTCAGTCAAGGACCAGAGCGTGGGCTAGGCTGCTGTGCATATTCAGGGACATCCCATCACAGCTGGTCCATATAGTCATCATGCCTATCTTCATCCCCCATCTTAGTCTTTTGTTGTCTGTATGTTTTTGCTGTTTTGCTGTTTTATTGTGTGGTCTATGTGTGGTTTTATTTGGTGTGAAAAAGGTATAGTTATCCATCTCATCATTTCTGAACAGACTAATATGCTCTTGTTTTTAGAATCACTTCAGCTGCGGACACTTGACTGAGTCACTTCTTTCTCCTCGCCCACACACTATTTTCTTGGGATATTAAGAATCTGTCTTTACACTTTCCTGATTCTTTCAATCTCCCTTCTCCTCTCAGCTAAGTACCTTGTGCAGGTACTTGGGGAACTCAGCATGCTGAGACCCCCAGGTGGCTTGGAGAGGCAGAAGAGAGCCTCTGTAATGCATCCCCCGTACTTAATTCCAGGAATCATCCAGTAAATTAAACGTTCTCTGTACTCACAAAGAACAAAGGTTTTGTGAGGAAGTACTTTTCATAAACTTCTTAAAGCAAACTTCAGGTCTGTCAAATTTGCCTGTCATCTTCCCCAAACTTTTTGCCTCACTGAATTAATAAAATGGATGGTGCTCAGTGGATAGGAAACTAGTCAGAATTTTTTTTAGTTATTTCTTTTAGCCCTTGTTTATTCTCAAGGATAGAAACCCTATGCTAAGTCCTACAAAGTTATTAATTTGTTAGTGTTCTCTAGAGCATTTCTAGAGCCTTTTTTTGAGTAGCTTCTGAGTGAATCTGGATGATAATAATGAATGCATTTTTGTAATATACATTAAACAATACTCATTATGATTTTATGTGCCACACAAAAATTAAATATCCTCTGGAAAGTCTAGGTGAATATAGTCAGACTCTTTGTAGAGCAGTTGGATGCACATTCTCATCAGAATAAAATATTCATCTGTAATAGAATATTGTTGCAGATAAAACATTCCAAGAATTTAGCTGTCAACTTGCCAGACCTTCACTGAACTTATACCATATATAATGTTTATTATTTTCATTATTTAAAAAATATTTTAAAAGTTGTCTTAATTTAAGCAAATATACATGGGCTTTAGTCAGTCTAAATGCAAATACCTGAGATCTGCCAAACTTCAAGTCACCCTTTTTGCAACATAAACATTTTTAATCTGTATTCTTACCAAGAGCCAAGCCACTTATAAAGACCAATTAATAGAAAGCAAAAGGATAAAAATTTAAACTCACCTTCAGAGTTTGCCACAATGAACAATGATCAAAGACTTTTCTTGGACTTTCTTGCAGGATCCAGAGAAATTGGTGCTCTGTTCAGAGGATTAAATTAGACTCATACTGCATTTTTTAAACAAAGTACATGCCATTAGCAATTTTACATATATATTACTTAACCTTTTTATGATTCTGTGAGCAAAGAGCTTACTAAGTAAGTGGGAAAGCACACAGAATTAGTTACCAGGTAGCCCTTGACAAATACTGACTTAAATTATGAAAGCCAAATCTTTACATTCTCTCATGAGAGCAAACAGGGAGGCTAAGTCTCAGTTTAAGGAACAGTAGAGGATGAACTAATTTAACATAATTTTTCCCTAGAGTACGTTGTTTCCATGTTATGGCCAGACACTCCAAAATTGCTTGACTTCTGCTGAGGGTAAAAGCAGCCACTTTTCACATGAAATTTGAGAGGAGAAGCACAAACTCTGGTTTAGAGACCACAAGTGCTTCAAAGACTGTAGATTAGGAGACATCTCTGTTTATCAGTACTTTCAAAAGGAGAACGTGTCCTCTGCTTTGTGTCTGTGGGATGTTCTCCTCTGTGCCTTTCCACTCTGACCCTGGGGGATTACACATTACCCATTGGGCTGTGAATAAAGGTAGTTGAATTGTTTTGGGGTGAAATAGATGTTGCAGTGCTTCCAAATGATGAAAACAGTGAGGACACAGGAAATTTATTCAGAATCTGTTTGACTTCTATGTTTATACAGGGCAAGTAATTCAAGATCTATGAACTTTCCATTCTGTTCCTGTTGTGTTTTCTCATCTTCAAATCTCATAATTTAATATATGATTCTTTTTTTTACACAGACCATATTCTGCAAGAAAATAATTCTTCATATACAAACATAATTTTTATTCAAGTCAGTTGCTTGTGATAATCTATGGACAATATTCCTCAGATGGTAGGTAGTTTCATCCATTATCTATTTCTGTCTATGGCAGGCACTGAAACACATGAAAATTATGCAAAATTTGTTTTGAATGATTGACTCTAAAAGGGGGAGTGTGTGTGGGAATTACTAAGAACAGATATCTTTTTAGTCATGGTTTACACTGAAATGTATCTGGTCAAGTTCCCTAGGCCTGATCAGTTCCTAGTTGTTAGTGATTTTTTTACTATTGATTTGAATTCAACAGAATTAATTTCATTAAGACACTTAGACTTTTCCTTGAATTATTTAAATATTCTAGATGTGAGAACATGCCAAAAATAAATCCCAGAAAAAAAGAAACCAAACCCCAACAAACTGCGAGGAATGAAAAAAATTGTAAAAGAGGGGCTGTAAATTGTTATTTTAAAGAATAATTGTTCTATTTTTATTATTATACTTCATATTCCTTTAAAAAATATGCAACACCATCTGCTTACTTTACAAAAAGGTCCTTTACCTTCCCTTTTCTTGGCTACCATTGACCTGCCTCTTCCATGGATCATTGCTTGAACTTTAAGGAATGTAAACAGAGCTAGTAAAATCCATATCCTGTGCCATTTAAAATTATGTTAAGGTCTGTTCTTCTATCAGAGCTACAGCAGCCTCTTAGGTCTAATTTGCAAATTTCCCCCCCCCCCCACGACAGATATTGCTACCACCAGCAGTCCCCAGCATGTGAGTGTCACCATGACAGAAATGTCTCCTGCCAGGACATCTAGTTCTTTGAAGTGGCTGGCATCTCACTAGTATGTGTTGGCCACCATTTTGGAGCTGCCAATACGTAGTTGAAAGCTAAGCAGTGTGATGACAGGCTACGAGTTTTCTGGGCATGGCATCACAAGTGCTAAACCTGAAATTAAGCCATATAGGGGTTAATATTGGACTACTTTCATGTAACTAAAACATCATGTACTTCACTTTATGTAGGAATTTTGAATAGTGCAGCACTGCCCACATCTCTTGAGTCATGTTAGCTCTAAATTCTGTTAGCAAATTCAAATGAATTAAGCTTTCTAAGACTTTCATTAACTAAAAAGTGACAATGAGAGAAAGAATTAAGCACTCAAAACCAATAAGGACAAAAATAGGAGTTGCTACAGGTGAAGATTAAGAAATGTTGTAGCAGAGATGGGAAAAAGTTGAGCATTGTGTTATCTAAAAAGGTAAAAATGTTTGGGATTTGAAACTGAAGTGACTGATGTTTTCATTTCCAGCATAAAGCTACACTATCTATCCAGCCATCTTTCAGTGCCTGCTTAGGAGTATGTAGAACAAACCCAACATTTTCGGACACTTTTTTCTCACTTTGTCTTCTATCACCTTCTCTCATGTCTTGCATGTATCATATGCATGTTAGAAACACCATTCTATTACTGGGGTCGCAATAATGGTATAAACATACACATTTGTTGATATTAAGGAACACCATAGTAGACGGAACCTTCTCAATCACCAGTCCCAGCTCCCACTTGTCATAAGTAAACAAACCATATAATCACTTTCATCAATTGATCTAGCTGCAGCAGGCGCTAATTAAATTTTCAGTTCTTATTAAATTCAGCATCAGTAAAGAAGAATGTAGTTGAATACTTCAGATAAAATTGTTAATCTTGACACTTAAATATTCATCATTGAGCTACAGAGTTAGCAGCCTATGCATAGAAGTTAACTCATGTTCCTTCTACACAGCTGTTGGTAGTGAAGGTAATCTCTTTACTTTCTATTTGGGTTTGAACGGATCTCCTTTTAATCATAAATCCTAGAAACACATATGGTTAAAAATGAAATTTTAATTCTTTATCATTGTTGGCGGGTAAAGTGATTTAAATAACCAATGCTTGCTACACATGCTTCATTTCCAATCCTTCAGTAAAACAACCTGTGCCTGTAGAATTTTAGTCATGAGGCAAAACAACTGTTTAGAAATTTGCACATGGAAAACGAAAGTAAGAAAGGAAGGAATCCATTTTCCTCAATGATTAGAAACAATTGCTTTTATTGTTTGTTCTTTTTAGTGACAGACTAGTCATGGTCTTTATTTGCACATTTTTTTCCCAGATGCATATAAGATATTTTCTGCACCTGTTTTTTTCCAGATGATCTGGAATTATTATTTATTTGCATTGTTGATATTTAATGGTAAATATATTTAAAATGAGGGTTAAATTAAGGTCACTGGTAAGTAACCTGAATAATAACCTCTAGTCATAGCTTAATGACTTAAAGGGAATGTGAAGTCCATTTCTGTGTGAAGGGATATATTAATATACTGTAGCTCTAGAGACACCTTCACATTTCACTAGAAAGTGTCTGCAGGATAATCTAGAGATTACCTAATTTTCAAGTTAGCTTGAGGTAATATTAGAGATGCAATTGAAGCAATACTGTGCAGGCTAATCCACCTTACTTTCCCTTGGCTGTAGTACACACTTGCTAGGAGAAAACTTCGGCTTCCCATTTGTCCAGCAATGTGGAGAAATGAATTAAATAACCAGATGTATTTCATACTTATCTTGATTAAGAATAAAATTTGTAGGCCTACTGAAAATTGTTTCACCCCATGAGCACTCCAGGGTACTGCTGAATTACTCCTCACTGCTTCCAAATCTCAGGATTTAGTTGACAGGTGACACACGTCACATTAACCAGCCTGTGAGATGCCTGCTTCAAGGATTAACGAACAATGCAAATCAGTTTTCTGTAGGGATGTCCATCATTGAAATCCATAATTTTAGAATAAAATACTGCATTGAAATAAATATTGTTATAGTTTTGGCCCGATATTATAGTCTTGCAAGTAGGTGTCATCACCCTATGGACTCTACAAGTGCCAAGATCCCATAAAATACTTACTAAAAATTAAAGGAATAATTGCTGTAGAGGCTTTAATAGCATAAATGAAATTATGATATCATTAGCTTTTTATCATCTATTTTCTAAAATTTAATAAAATTTGTCTTATTTGTCTATACACAGCTTATCTAATATGAAACTAATTTAATTTCATGTCCTACATTTAATTGTAGCAGCTCTAAAACCAGTAGAGAATGTCCCTATGGTTATTTGAAAAAAGTCCAGTCAACAAGAGCTCAGCATATTTTTACAGGGCTGTCAGATAAATCTCTCTACGGAAGTTGCCATGCTCAAGAAATTCAATAGAGGACAGCTTGGTAGCATACTCCACATGGAGTCTTCCCAAGGATTAAGCCCATGCTTAGTTAAAATGTAAAGTTAGTTTTAGTAAATATGCAAAAAGTGATTATTTGAAAAAGATACTACAAGATTAAGAAGAATCAAATTATATTGGTCTACAAGTAGATTTAGTTTCTTTAAAGTATCTTACATTGCCTATACATGAACAGAGGATCATGAGAAAGATTAAAATAAATCAGTATTTTGTGAGCATTGTTGCATTTATTTTAATGCTTTTAAATGTGCATTTTTATATGGAACTCACACGCTGCTGTTTTAGATTATGTTTTCAAACACGAATACAAAGCTGTGCCTTAATGTTGTACTATAATGTTGTGTATATACATGCTGTATATAGAAGGGACACTGGTGCAATTGCAAAATCAGACAACTCTGTATACAAGTACATCACAAAAAATCCCAACACACCCTCATGCAAAACTTTTAGTATTTTGCAGATATACCCTTGTTACAACTTATTGTGACAATTTATTTTTGCTGGTTGAACAAGCAGATGCTTAGTCACACATAGATCTGTCGCAGCCATATAGAACTGATAGTGTTCAGGCTTGTTTGAGGATAGGAATCTACAAGAATACACTAATTTCTAAATGCCAGTGTACACATCAGCAACTGCTGTACTGAGCAGTGACAGGCAATGCATACAGTGTAAAAGTGCGCAACATTTGCAGTGTAACAGCCATGCCTTTGAATAAAAGGGTTTTTAAAATTTAAATTACCTGTAACAGTAATACTACTTTGGAGAATGATGTTTCAACAATACAGAACTGGGCTAAAAGGGACCAAATTGCTGACTAATTACTTTGGTTACAGTATTCATTGGCCTACATTCTCCAGCATTCTGGTTTACTGACCACAGATTTGAAAAAATGTTAATTTTATTAATTGGAAATGTATTTAGGTTGCTAAAAATACAACTAAACTTATAGTTTTAAATACTATTATAATTTCAGCCAGTCTACAGCAATATTTGGGTATTCTTTTCTGAGTTTGTGTAGCCTAACACTTGCAATCTCCCTTATTGGTCAACAAGTACTGGGAAACTTGTGTGGGCTACAGTTTGTTGTCCAAGCTGGAGAACCTTTGCTGAGAAGAGTCCTGGCCCGAGGCACCCTGGATCAAGGATGGTTACTATACATCTACAGGTCTCACTGGTGTTACAAGAAAAGAAAAAGCCCAGCTTGTGCTTTTCCACAACATGGAATAAAATAAAAATCCTGGTAAACTAAAGGCCTTTAAAAATGGAATTACAAGGGACACTGCCAGATCTCTGTCACTTGACATTTACTTTTTGAGAAATGACAGCTCAGTTGGTAAGAAATAGCGGATATTTTTCCTCTGTTGATCCAGCACTTTTTGCTTTTTCCTAGGAAATATGCATCTGATCCTTCAGATTCCAAACAGAATAATGAAATTTTTATGTACTAGATTTCCTATCAAAAGCGTTACCACTGTAACATCTACTGTGGTATACAATTGTTTGTACTGCAGATATAAGGAGTGAGGATTCTTTACATACATGTATATATAACTGTACATATATAGAGGGGTATTCCTAAGTAAGTATGTAAAATGTATATATACTTACTCATGTTTTCATGAAGACAAAGTCACTGAAAAAAACACTTCACAGAATAGAGGCCAGACACTACGTTGTTGTGAAACATATAAACTTGCAGATTAGATGAGAGATCTTGAAGTTATTCAGGCAGAATCTAATTCTGAAATTCAGTTCTGTACATTCAGATAGGGAGAAGGGGATGGGAGAGGCTGCAGCATTCTGTTTATAAAAACTGTCCTTTTTGTCATCTCTCCCTGAAGCCCATGGCAGAGTAGTCCCAACTCTGCCCCTGAAGCACAGACCAAATACTACTGCCAGCATTCATTCTTTCCCTTTCAAAAATTTCACAGCTCCTATAGTCACAATAGGAGCTATAATTCCGGTAAAATGATGGGGCTGTTACTTTTTCTTTTTCCAAGTCTGTTTGCAACTATTCAGCCAAGATGTCTATGGACTCAAAAGATGTAAAAAAATGTGTAAGATATATTTTCTTAACCAGTTTCTCAATAGTAAATGAGTGAGTCCACAATGAAGAGGGAAAAACAGATAAATACTTGGTGTTATTTTAGTGGATGGAAGTTAAATAAAATCTGTTTTGATAATATTTTACTTACAAACCGGATTTTTTTCATCCCAGTTACCTCCAAACCATAAAGACAAACAACGATGCCAATCTTCAAGGCTTAGTATTGTCCTGGGTTGGCCATGTGGCCTGTTTGTATCCCCAATCGTCCCCTGGCTTGTGCTGGGCATTGGGTTCTGCAGCTTTGGGTTGGTCTAGGGAGGGCAGTGGGAGTGAAGGTGGAGGAAGAGGCGGAGCGGCAGCAGGAAGCAGGAAGAGAAGAGCAGAGGAGGGAGCGCGTGGCTCCAGCGCGGCCGGAACTCGGAGCTCCCCGGGATCATCGCCCCCCGTCCCGCAGATTACTACGAACCAAGGTCAAGAGAGCGGAGAGGCTGCATTCCAGCAGACAGCGTTATCTCTTTTTCTTTTTTTTTCCCTCTTCTTGGGACTGGCTGGCATCGCGTGAGCCCAGGACACCAGGGAACGCCCGGGGGGCCCCTCCCCCACCCTCGCCGACTGCTACAGCCGGGCCCGGCAATCGTCCCCCCACTGGAGAACTGAACCGGACTCAGACGGACTCTGAATCTACCATCTCTTCAGAGGAAGGAGAGGTTTCATTGTTTTCATATTATCCAATTTTTTCCCTATACTTGTAAATATTCTATGTGTTAAATAAATAGTTTTTTCCACTTTTCTCTAAGGAAATTCTTCCCGGACCGGTAGGGGGAGGGGCGATTGGAATCGGCTCTTCCTAGAGGAGACCTCCCAGAGGTTTCCTCCAAAATATTTGCCCTAAACCAGGACAAGTATTTTCATATCTCAGCTCTAATTTAATTATATCTACCAAGGGCAAGTCTTGGTGTGGTGACTTTAAAAACTTCTGAGGACCTCCTAGTAATTCACACACCCTCTAGAAGCTCAACAGAGAATAAAGCAGGGTATTGCTCCAAAGCATCATTTGTTTTCTGGCATTTCTCACTTGAATGGAGGGCTAAATGTTCCCAAAAAGTGTTTGATTAAAATAGAGTTCGCTATGTCCAAAGCCCCCTTATTGAAATTAACCTCCTTTATTACAAAGCTAATATACTGAGTAGTTGTACATGTTAAGAAAGTTTTCCACTGAGTATTTAAATACCAATGTCCGAGATTAGGCACTCAACCGCAGCACAAACCAAGATCTCTACTCTGGGAAGTGAGTTTGACAATCTCCAGTCTTCCTCCAGGAATATGTTTGTTAGGATCCAAAATCTCAGCCTCCAGTATCATGGATGGTTGTGAAAGACAATATCTTCTTAGAGGCTAAAAGAGTAAATATTTTTCAAGTAAGCATGTGGGGAATTAGAAAAGTGATTCTTGCCTACTTGTGTCCAACTCTAACCAACAGCTTCTATAAAGAGTTAGAGGACTAAAAAATTTTAAATATATTTTAATGACAGAATAAACACTTTTTATGGATTGGAATTTTCTGCCTCTGGTGTGATGGGAACCTTGTGCGAATCTTCCTTAACATGGTCAGAATGTTACCTGCTTTTGCAGATCATCCGAAGATTTTCTGTGTCACACAACATGTTTTCCAAGTCAAGTAGGCAAAAGGGTATTTTAAGCAAAGTGCAAAGCACAGTAGGATGTACTATATAGTGCCATCTGCTGAAAAGTGCTCACACATAAGAATAGAACTTGGTGCATTCTACATTAATGCAGAAAAGAATCTAGAGTTGGTATATGGATATGTCCCATTCATCCCCATTTAGATCCACTATCTCAATTTACATGATGAACGTGAACAGTCAATTCTGAAGTCAATGGCATTGTGAATGATAGTGTGAATGATTCCCAAAGAAGATACTTGAACACATATGGAACATATTTGCATCACCAAGACTCTACACAAACTCTTTAAGAAATTTTGCTCTCATCCTAGAGAGCACTCCTCATTTCAGACCCAGATATGATGGGAAAAGAACATAGGTAGATGTAATTTCCTGTTTAATATTTTTACTCCACAAAAGCCATTCTGTAACCATCACATCAAATTTGTTTCTACTTTTCTATTTCAATCTAAGACTCAAGACCCTTGAAATAGGGATTTTGCTGGCCGTTTTTATTATTAATTTTTTGTTTCTCTTACTTTGTTTTTAGAAAATCACTGAAAGGCTTTAATGCTGTCTGCTTTGATGTATTACTCGGTTGACTAAAGGAAGAACAGTCAATATCTTATCCTAATAACACTGAAAATGTACATAAAAAAGAATACCTGGAATAATAATTTTCCTTATTACACTGTCTTTGACATAAAAGGCTGTATTTTATGAAATAGGACAGAAACTTAAATTCAAAACTTTTTCACAAAAGTCTTCACAGGAAAGTCATCTCAAGTAAGAATTTAAGCAAATAAATTTTTAATAAACCCATGTTTAGACTCTTATTTTGGCGGAAACTTTGCTCTTGAAAGTTTTAATTTGTGTTCTCTGAGGGGCTTAAATTACATCATTCAATCAGTTCATATCCAAATAAGAGTCTCCTTGTGCAGACAAACTATTAATAGTATTGAGTATGTCTAAAAATTTTCATTATGCTTGCTGCATTAGAGTTTATTAGATAATTTTCCAAAGTACAAACTTATCAATCTATAGATGAAACTATTCAAAGATTCATATATCTGATATCATATATCACACACTGAACTAGGTGTCTGGAAATAACTCTTGCATCGTATTTTTTTAAGATATCCCAAATAAGTTATCTAAAAATCATAGATCTGAGACAGTATAGGCAACTGGCAAGCAGATGCCCCAGTTCACTGTAAGTTTACATCTTGCAGTGGATTTAGAATATTTGCAATATTTGTGCTTGTTATATATTACATTAATTTTCTGTTTTTTGCTTAATACTGACTTGTAGATAGTTCCAAGAGGGGCAGAGTAGCTTACCAGTGGACTAGAAATTGAAAAATAACTTTAGTACAGCTTCATTCACTAAGATCTAATGGAGAGGTCCAGATGTTGTTCCTTTCCAATTTATTGCTAATCCCACAGGGCGTTACTATGTGGACTGTTTCACAGTGATACAGCGACAATTTATAACCTTGAGATGTCTACAGAGACACTGAAACAACTCTATTGTGGATGAAAACCATCAGTATTTTAGGGACAGACTCAGACTACAGTGATAGGTGCATAAACAGGAGAAAGCCAGACTTCTCCAGTCTTTGTGCAGTGCATGGACTATATGTCCTACTAAAAATTCTGTCTTTTTGTTTACTCTTCTTGCCCTTAAACACTGTGTGAATTCACACAATCAGGTGACTATGGGCAATGACAAAAACACAGCTGAAGTCCAAAGAATAAATTTATTAAATTACCTTGCCAACTGGAGGATCCTGAAACAGCACTGGGCTGCAGAGACAGAGAAAACAAGGACATAGGCACCATCAGGCTCAGTCCAATCCTAGACAGGGTGTCAGGCCTGCTGTTGCCACCTCTCTATCAAAGGCCCATGGATGTATAGTTCACCACCACACTGTGATTTTCCTCTGTGTTTTTTTGATCTCTACTTTGATCTCTCTCCCAAGACACAAGCTCAGGCCTGTCCATAAAAGTGCCAAGTCTCTGAAAACACCTATAATATCTCTACAGAGAAATTCTACTTCTCAAAACAGACAGAGGATAAACAACAGTTGGCATAATATATTATTTCCTGCACTGTTATTCTCCAGGCCTTGGCATTCTCAGCTGCAAGGTGGTTTGAGCGAATCTACCACCCTCCTTGCTATTCTTCCACTTTTAACTCTTTACCCTCAACAAACACACAGTATTTTGCTTTGTTTTTAGGGACTATATTTAGAGGCTGGTCCAACTGGTTTTAAGTCTTGCGAGTTACTTGTATCGAGTTAGAAATGACTGGATTGATTATCATTTGTGGCAAAAAAAAAAGTGCATCAGTGTTCTGGACAGTTTGAGTCAGAACTTATTGCTCCACAAAGAGTTGTAGAGTCTGGACAAACTCAACAGAAAAAGAGAGGAAGGAAATACCCACTTTGTTGGATGATTTTTTTTTTTTTTTAATATAGTGAGTTATACAGTTTCTCCGTCTTGCTATTTTTGTTTCTTTTCTCTGCTCTCATTTTGGTTTTATAGACAATTAGTTTTTGTGAACTCTCTTAGTGTTTGTGCTTCTCTTCACTGTGTGCAGCCTGAAACTGGTGTTTCTGAATGGTATTATATACAGCTACCTAAAAGGACCCAGAGAAAGGCCCAAAGCTGGAATCTAAAATGTTTTTGTAAATGTCAGCCCCTTAATCTTCCTTCTTTCCTGGGAAAAAAATGAACAAAACTGTTGTGCATAGTACCTCTGAAAGTAAAAAAAGATTTTGTAAATGATTTCTGCCTTTCTGTAGAAGGATGGAGGACACACAAAAACCACACAGAGAAATATCCAGTGAGAGAGAGGAAGAGATGGAGCAAGAGAAGAGAGTAGGGAGCAAGAGATCAATCTTTGATGCAGGTTGGGGGAAGATAGGGCACCCCACTGTGTCACCTGACAGCAGACAATATTGGACTCTCATGAATATCTGGTCATTCTATGCAAAAGGAAAACCAGAGGTTGAAAGGCATCACAAATGGACCCACAAATATGGACGTACCTAGTGAGGAGTTTTCATGCAAATTCATGACCCACAGTTGGGCTGATATCAAACTACCAAGGGTCCTGAGTCATACCTCAATGCATGACCCTGATCTGAACATACTTTTGCAGGAGTATATTAAGGCTACAAAACTCAGATTTGTGGCTATCCTGTAGATTCTGAGCCCTGACATTAATTTAGTGACTCAGACCTAGGCTCACTCAGGGTGGAGTAATGGTGAGCTGAAAGAAATGAAAGCCTCTTTTGCAAATTCATTATCTCCAGATGTACTAAACACAAATCTAGTACAGCTGATGATCCAGCCTCCTGTGATTAAAGTAATTTTCATCAGATTGAAGTGGGAGGCAAAACTAATGAGGAGAAAACAAAAGACATTGTGGAAAACAAAAGCAACGTGGTTTTAATTTACTTGTATAAGTTCCAAATTATGTGCTATGGTGTCTGTGAAGTCAGTGTGACTGACAGTTCAGAGCACTGCTGCAGTTTTGCAAGAAAACTGCAGTTCTCTCAAATGCAGGACACCTTAAAATTCTGTATTTTTTATTACCAACTGATATGCCTAGAAGTTTATACAGTACACCTTAGTTAGTTTTTATATTTCTCAAACTGGCAAAGTTTATCAAGCTGGTAAAATTTTTTCAGTCATATTCCTGTACAGAACCTGTTGCCACAGTCGGCATTAATTTTCCTGTGATCTATGGCTAAATGTAGTCATAACTGCCTGTAGACTGCATTTCTGTAGGCTACAGTTTTGTAATCTTCAGGACACAACTGCAGTGTGATCTAACCAAATACATCCTTGTTGGGATGAATGCCAAGAGCATCTAGACTAAATCAGATAGCTAAACAACTTTTTTTCTTTTTTATTTTGTAATTCACTCAAAAAAATGAAGGAAGTTTTCCAAGAATACTAATTCTCACAGTTTTCCTGCTACTAGGTGGCATTATTATCTCAACTGTAGAATAATAATCAGATGAAAACCAAGACAAAAAAGAAGCTTCAAAATAATACTCTAAACAATTCTCTAAACCTTAGATTCAGAAATCATGGAATTCATGTGAGTGAAGTAATATCTAGAATTCTTACATCTTTTTGAAGGTTTTTCTTTTAAGTTTTGCCATCTCTTTTAATGCTGGAAAATATAAAATTATATTTTAAAGGATATTTTAATGCTTCTCTTTACATTTTAAAAGGAAAAAAGGCAGCTACAGAAATAAGAAAAAAGGAGAAAAATACTTTCCATGTTGTGAAATTGTACTGTTCTGCTTTAGTGGGAAAATATTTCAGTTTTCTACAAAAATTCCTTAACTAACCAAGATAAAGTATCATATTTTCAAGTTTACTAATAATATTATCACATTAATGGATCCATATATTTTATAGCAAAAAAAAATTTTCAAAAATGTCGCCTAGTATCACAAGGGTAAGGATTCTGCCAGATGCAGAGTGATAGGTGTAACACATGAAAAAATTAGACATCTTTAAGTAGTTTCTCAATTAAAAATCTGCTTTTTATAGAGACTATTTTCATTTTCAGTTTTTCTTTTAATATTAATTTCAATTTAGCTGATTTTTAAGTCTAATGCTGCTTTTCTATGGCTAAAGTTTCATGTGACCTTTCATTTTGAGCTTTAGTGTTGCATAAGCACAGGAAATGAGAAGTTAACAATTCCTTGTGGATGAGCAGAGCTTGTTCCTGTTGCTTAAAATACTAAAATTCTTGTGTGTGGTTTGTTTCACAAAGGATGAATGCCAAAATGCCAAATGTGTATGATGCCAAATCTTACACAAATCCTTATTTTAAGCCATCTTTTCTCCTTATCTAGATAATTCTTCTTGTAATATGTAGCAGTCCAGCTGTTTTCAGAGTGTGGTTTTACATTGGTCCTGTCTGACAAGTCCAGATGAAGAGCTGGTGCAGACCTGTATTCTGAAAAACCTCTCACTACTCTGTGCCCAACCGAGTTCACAGGTTTTGCTTGAGGCAATCAGTAAGAGAGGGATGTGCATGCACATTGTCCTAATGCCTGTAGAGGACTTTTTGGAGAAGGACAACTGTACTGACTGTTCTTTCTGGAGTATCTTTTTATGTGCAGATTACATGAGGAGGGGAGAATGTATTAAAGTAGTGACTCCCTTTATATAGCTTGTTTCTCTCTGTGAAGCTTTATCAGTGAAAAAGCTGCAGGCAGAAAAAACAAGATAACCTGTGATTGATTTTTGAGAAGAGCTTTACACCATTTCCAGAATGTCATCTCAATCTTTGATGGAGGAAATTTTCCTTGGGCAGATGATGTATAGTAGTTTTTGGAGGAGATAATAAATATCCTCTCTTACTAATGCATTCCATTTTATTAGCTAGATCAATATTGCTGTAATTTCTAGCCATTAGCACTTCACTGCTGTATAGTACATAAAAATATTTACATTAACACTGATCAAAATTGCAACAGCATATATTAAAATATGAATGACATATAATAAGAATTTTCTGTTTCTACTGCCTCCAGTTATTTCTGACCCCAGATATGAAGTTCAAGTTTACACATAATAGCACAATTATGTAAATCTGTAATTCTAACACAGAATTACAGCTGGTAATGATCAATAATTATATTTATGTATGATGTGAAGTTAATACTGCCATCATAGATTAATGTAAACAACAAAATTATTTCTACAGTCAAGAGCTAACAAATCATCATAAATAAAGAGAACTAAAACAATCTCTTCAGAGCTTTAGTTCCCCCAGCATTGTAAACAGATTTTTATTTTTGATGAATGTGAAAGCGCTGATTAAAGACAACACATGTCTACAAAAATTGCACAATGACTGTATCTGTCAGCATAGTTTGATTTTTTTCTTTTTTTAAGAATCTTTGAAAACAAGTTTGTCTAACACAAATAAAAATCTCTCCAAATAAATTTGGATAATAATTTTCTTGGAAAAGTTCTGGGGGAAAAGAAACCCTAAGGAAAAAATCAGATTAAAAAGAATCATGAGGAATAATAATACACAGTAGTTCATAATTTTGGAGGTCATCAGTGTTCTCTCACCTGTAATATTTTTCTTTGCTGAATAGGGCAACAGGGAACTGCATAATGGGACAGAGCAGACCTTGGAGTAGCTGAGAGTTGGCTTGAGTAGGTGATACCAATAATGTTTTGGTGTGGTTTGTTCACTATTCCTTAAAAAACACAAAACCATATGTACATTAAGAATTTTTTTTGCTTTTTAAAAAGTTACATCTCCACATTTTTCAGCCTTGCCTTTTACTTGTTTATGTGCAGTATGTGTGAATTGGGACCTTCTCCCAAAGTGTCTTGTCCTGCAATTGCAGGTTGCCCAGAGCTCTGTGATTTTGTCGGTGCTCCAAACTGGGCAACACCTACAGAAATCAGGCTGTTTAGTTAAAAAGTGATCACACGAATATCATGACGACTCCCCTGCATGATTGGTTAAAAATTGACCTTAGAGAAATGGTAAAACCCAGGGAAAGGAGTGGATAGCTGTAAAATAAAATAAGCTCTACTTACCCTTCAAGTAAGAAGCTTATATGTCTATCAACATATGAAACGGCAGAGTGCAGAAAGGCACTCAGTGTTTGGAGAAATGTTGTTAAAGAATTCTTGACGAGAAACAGTGTCAGGCCTGAACTACAGTTCCTATTTCTTTGTAAGTGGCATGTTTTCAAAACAGGATCAGGAAACACAGAGGGCATTACCTCCAACTACAGAGAAAAATGTGAAAAAATGCGTTAAAAACTCAGAGCAAGGGAAAAAATTATCTATCTTTACACATTTATGGTTTTAAATAATAAGTAGACTGTTGAGGTTTCCTCCCTTTGTTTTTCTTAAGGAAATTTTTTCTCCCATAAGTTGCTAAGGAACTAATAATTGGGTACTTAAGAGGACAAAAGAAGGTGGCCAAACACAGGGAGAGGCAAGCTTCTTCTCAGGGGGCAGAGATGACATGAGATTTCGGCTGGTAAAAGCCAAGGTGAGGCAGCTGTTCAGCTCTCTTGCTCTCTGGGGGGACTCGGAGCAGGACAGTTGGAGTTGCTGCTTGTGAAGTGACTCACTGCCAGCACGGACCTGATCTCCTCTCTGCTGTGAGTTTTCTCCCTCCCTCTGCCCTGCTGGGAGCTGTCTTCCTCGATTATTTGGCACCTTGGCACCTCAGAGACTTTGCTACGTTGTAGCCCCACAGCCCCCGCCTACCGGGACCGCCTGCTGTCCCATCTCGCTGTTCCCGGGGATCCTGCCGCGGCACCGACATTGCTGCCCCGAGGGCTTGTGGAGAAAAGCCTCCCCTCCATCCCTCCCTGCCCTGAGAGCAGTCGCCATTCCCGTAGCAGCCCTGGGCTGGCGCTGGAGCGCCCCCTGCAGCCGCGGGGGAATCATCGCACCCGCCCTGCCCACAGGGAGCCAGCAGCGCCCCTGCCGGCTGTAACTGGAACTGCAGCGAAGGGAAAAGTGCCTAAAGCCGAGCAGGCTGGTGCTGGGTGTCTGCTTCTGTTTGTGGTTTATGCTATAGTTGTTATTTGTTAACTTTGTTTTATGTATTAGTAAAGAACTGTTATTCCTATCCTCATATCTCTGCCTGAGAGTCCCTTGATTTCAAATTTATAATAATTTGGAGGGAAAGGGTTTGCATTTTACATTCCAAGGGAGGCTCCTATCTTCCTTAGCAAACACCTGTCTCTCAAATCAGGACACACATACAATTAATTTTTTTAAAAATTATTCTTATTGTGGAGTTTCATGAGGCTTATGCTTCTATTTGATATTTCTCTCTCTGCCCAGAAGCAGTATATTTTAGTCAAACACTCTTATTTACAGGCTTGGAATAACTGCAAGACTATGAGTCCAATAGGATATCTGTGCTGCAGAGTGTTGAAGGAACATCTGTTGAATAGAAAGGGTGTGTATTACTTATTAATATTCTTTAGTGTTTTAATAAACATGTAGGAACAACAAGGGAAACATAAAATTACACTACTTAAAAAAAAAAATCAGTGGTAATTCATTACCAATTAAGTAAAAATTGGTTTTATAGTACCCTCTTTTTGGCATATGAATGATGGAAAAAAGCTGCCAAGTTTATTACTGGTTTTTGATTATTGTCAGACAGTGTCCTAAGTGGGTGGAGGGTTGGCTCATAATTTTCAATTTCATTAATTTCATAATTTATGCAAGATGTTGTGAAAATGAGAAGATTGAGAACTAAATATTGAGGAGGGGACTAAACACCTCTTATGGTTTGAACAAAATTAGAAGAGTTGGAATAATTTTGGTATTACATTTTTTTAAAAAGGGTTGGTCTTCCCTTTGACACATCTTTTCATTTTACTTCCCTTCTAGATGCAATATTTCCTTGTAAATGGTCTTTCTGACTAGGAGAATTCTTGATAAATAAAAAACAAAATGTTAAAAAAAATTTAGCTGCACAGCAGAATGGAGAATTTGAAGAAACAGCAAAAATAACAACAGACACTTAAAACTCAATAAAATCTTTCAATATCATAAAATCCAATCCAGGGACTTCAGAATTAATTTAAAGCAGACTTAAAGTTTATGAAGAGGGCAAACCAGATGATAAATAATAAAAAAAGGAAGAAAAAATAAGTCTTGAGAAATCTGTGTGAGGCTCTAGGGTACTTATTTCAAAAATTACTGAGATGACCCTATTTTCATGTTTTTTAATTCACATTTTAATTTTTAATTTAATCTCATCTGCCAGAAATCCAGGGAAACCCTGTGTTATGGCAACTATTTTCTGAAATATACAATGGCCAGCATTGAGAAGTATTCAGCAGAATATTTTGAAGAAAATTATTTTGTTGTATGTTCATAATAATTACAGTGGAGAAAAGAGATGTAGGGCATACCAGAACAACAAAGAAGTCTGCTAAAAATTGAAATAATAATCAGACTTCCTCAAAGGATGATTTTTTAAGGGTTTTAGTGCAAGATATTTAGCCAGTTTATTTTAAAGTAATGACTCACTCTGAAACCTTCTCCTTGGGAAACCTTGGAAACTAAAGGAACCTGGGAAAGTATTTCTTTGGGGAGCTTTTCTACCCATAAAATCTTCATAGCCATTTTTATCATGTCAATATAATCCATATCTATAGCTAATCTTGTTAATTTAAAGAATCAGTAATGTTTGGCATACTAATTATAAGAAAGATCATCCAGAAAATTCAGATGGAATTAAAAAACCACATCTTCAATAGAATTTGAAGTGGAACACCTAAAGATGCTTTTCCTTTACCTGTGTCATCACAAACCAGATTTCTTTCCATACTCTGTAATATACCCTGAATACATCTCTGAATATTATTTTCCTATGGGAATTATTCATTTGCTCAGCTAGAACAAGTAGTTTACATTTATTTAGTGCTCTGCATGTGGTGAAACAAAGAACACTGGGTTAGAAAATATGTATATGTTTCAGCACGAAAGCTTTTATCAGAGCATCTGAAGTAAATAATTTAAAATATTTCCATTGTTGAGTACAGAACTTTAGAAAATGTTCCTCAAAAAATGTGATTAGACCAACCATTAAAAAACAAACATGCATATTATGACAATGGGAATACCATTTTAATATAACCCATATGCTAAAAGATGGCAGTAAAACTACCTGTCATATTTACCATATTAGAAAATAATGTGGATCTTGATACAGAGCATAAGTGTACATTACAGATTTTCTTTTTCCATTTTTCTAGCAAATTGGGAAACTGATATAAGAAACCTGTAAAGATAAAGAATTAGTAGTCAAAAGTAACATAATTGAGGATTAGTTGGAGATTAAGAGAAAAGAAATAGCTATGGCCTGTTTTGATACTTCAAGCATTGTGGGGAATTTTACTTCTGTGAAAGTGTCCCATTCTTGAAAAATATCTCGCTATCAAATCATTCAAAACAAAGAGCCAGAAATACCTTCCAATGCCTTATATAAAGAGACATGCCAATGTGATTTCAAAACACTGGTTGTGCTGCAAGTTCTGGCCCCTGAAGTGCAATACAAGTGCAAATTGGAAACTCTTTGGCAGAATATAACAGCCCTCTTAAAGGTGAAAAACCTCTACTCCGCAGAGAAACCAAATCCCTGCCAAACACAGAATGACTCGGTGGAGGGAAAAAGAGAAAAGAACCTCTCTCCAACTCCAGCCCTCCATCTACTTGTAGAACCATGAGAGGTCAAGCCACTGCCTGTGCTGAAACTTGGTGGGCACTTCCCAAACCTTCCATGAGTGGAACAAGGTCAGGAAAGGGCTGGCCAATCTCTGCAGGTTGGTCGCCTAGCAGGAGTCAGTGCTGGCTGCGACTTTAGGTTTTCGGCAGTCCCTCTGAAGAATGACATCACAGCACAGACCTGTCATGATGTTTTCAGTAGTTAATTATGCAGAGGAACCAAACACAGCAGCTATATTTTTGGGAATTACTTGGAAATAGTGTTTGCTACGTGCTTGCATTAAACCTACCATACTTTTCTTCCTGTGGTCAGTACTACCTCTTGCAGCTTCCCGAAGTTATATAGTCCTCACTCACGTGATCACATACAAAGTTATTACAAATCACTTAACTTCTTCATTAAGGCTCTGCATTGCATTAACTTGTTATATTTTTGTTAGACAATTTTACCTTTAAGAAGCATATTTTCAATGTGGAGTTAAAGTTTCCCTATATCCCACTACCGCAGTGTATTTTACCTTTTACCTTTGGTAAACATCATGCATTAGTATTTGTATTGAAAATAGAAAATACATTGAGGGGCTGAGCCCTAGGTGTTGGCAGGAATATTTAGGATAAGATTTGAAGAGATATAATGAAAAAAACCCAATCCAGCTGTATTCACCTTCTGAACTAAACTGCCTTTAAAGTATATACCATGGCTTACTAACATTTCTATAATATACTCCAGAAAATATATAGATGATTCGCTCAAAACTGTTTTGATATCAGTCCTAGAAATCCACATTTCCCTTGTAAAGTACTAGTTACTGGCACTGCTAAAATCCCACTTTTATTCTTGGTCACAGTAACTTGTAAAGCAGCATAAGATGCCTATGAGATTGTTTCAAAATAAAAATTCAAATCCTAAATAATCTTTCCCAAAACATGCTCTCTCTGTCCAATTCACATAAATTTCTATGACAACATCTCTTAAAAGTTGTCAAACAATTACTGGAAACAAAGAAATCAATTGGATAAACTATATATTTTCTGCATCTGTGTTGAAGACCCACTAACCAAAAAAATATATATTTTTAAGAAATCCCATAATGATTACTTTGTTTTGTTTCCTTCAGTTTTCTTAGGCATATCACCTAATCTTGCAATTTCCTGGCACTTCAGAAGACTGGCACTTGTGATGTTTTTTGTATAGGGAACTGTCAACACTTTATAAGTGAGCTCAGGCTTTAGAAGGGGGGCCTTCAGGGAGGTTGTTTATTCTAATTCTTCCTCACTGAAAAACTAGAAACCAAAATTTTTCACGGACAGACTCTGCTAAACAGACTTTTTTTTTTTTTTCTTTCTAGCAATGCCAGAATTCTCCTATCCCATACAACAAGGAGACAACACTGATGGTCAAAACCAAAGCATCAATAGAGTCTGCAACTCCTATTGCAATATAGTAACTTAATTTAAACATAAACAAGCAACAGTCTCTCTAACTTGTCTATGCTTTTAGGAAATGTAATGACATTTCCCAGATGAGCATTGTTTCCAGCATAAACTTACCAGATATATCCTTTTATCTTACACATCTGTAAATTATCATGTAAAAAGAAGTAAATAAAACTTAATTTCAAACTGACTTTGAACCCAGATTCAGTTCATATAATAAATTTGCAATTTTACGTTGTCAATTAACTTGCAAATTCCTATCTATTTAGCATGCTTCTTCCTTGTTCAGCAAAAAAGCTGAAAATAATGCTTCATTCTGCCAGGTTCTACTGTTACTTGACCCCTTCCATTTGCTAAAGAACCAGTGGCTGCACATCTTACCCTGATCACCCAGAAAAAAATTGCTGAACTCTGAGACCATACATGATTGTTATCATCTAGGAGGTCGAATTTATTATTCAATTTATGATTGAATTGATGATGTTCTGAAGAAATTCTTTGCACTGAGATCCTACACTTCTTACCCAAGTGTTAGAGGTTAGGATTTTTCCTTTTTTTCCTTTCTTTTTGCAGTTTGCTACTGTGTCTGAGCTGGGGTCTTTCTCTTGGGAATGGCAGAGATACAGCATGATTTTGGCTGGGGGGTGAGGGGCTGGGCTCAGCTCCTTGCTTTCTATTGCCCTTGATAGCGGAGGTGAGACGGTGAGACGGTGAGACGGTTGCTGTGGGGAGAATTCTCTGTGGGATTCCATCATTTACTTCTCCTCTGTCAGTGAGGTTTTCCTCATAAGAGCAGCTATTGAACTGGGACCTTCACCATCTACTCAGATGTCTCGGGGAAAAACCTGGAACCCTGACTCCTTTCCACCTCCAGAGGGAGCCTCTCTCGGCTGTTTGAGGGAGCCCAGCTGCCATCGCCCAGCTCTGATACTTTGTGATGCTGCTTCAGGTTTTTTTAGTACTATTTAATCCCATGCCCCATGTGCGCCTGACCCCTGTGGCTCCTGCTACGGCTTCAGGGTTTTTGTGACACTTTGCCAATCTGGAGTGTGCTCGCCTGCACTGTTCTGGCCTGCTAGTCCGAGTTTCCTGCAACAGCCCACTTTGCCATCCGGAATGGCATTTGGACTGGTGGCCTGCCATGAGTTGGTAAAAGCAGCCCTTTTCTCCTTCTCTTTTGCCGGCAAGCCCGCCATGACCATGTAAGACCTGACCACAGCGCCCCCTGCACCTGCGGGGGAATCATCGCACCCACCACGCCCATTGGGAGTCACCAGAGCCCCTGCTGGCTGTGACTGGAACTGCACCACAGGGGAAAGTGCCTGCGGCAGAGAGAAAGCTGCTGCTGAGTTTCCATTTTTTCTTGCTGCAGTTGATGTTGTTTGTTTGCCTTGTTATACACATTAGTAAAGAACTATTATCCCTTTTCCCGTATCTTTGCCCAAAAGCCCTGTAATTTCACAGTTATAATAATTTGGAGGGATGGGATCACGATTTCCATTCCAAGGGATATTCCCGCCCTCCTTGGCAAACACTTGTCTTTTAAACTAGGATATCAAGCCTATTCCTATTATTTATCTCCTAAAACAAAGAAAATAGGCTGAAGAACTGCAGTAACTTAGATGATCATCCACTCAACATTCTTGTCAAATTGAATTGATTTTTCCCATCTTTAGACCAACACCAGAAATTGCATAAATTTGAGGAGGACCAAAGAAAACAGGGTTACGAATGGATTCTGAAGAGTATACCACCTGTATGTATGAACTGCTAAAATAAATGTGTATTTAAAATGCTATGGGCAGAAAGTGCATTTCTATTTGCAATTGACTAAAAGATTATATTTCATTCTACTTAACACCTCCCTGCTCCCAAAAAGCTCTATATTTTGGTTTCTACTTTATATTAAAAGCCATTAGATGCAGAAATAAAATGATTTCCTATAAAAGTTCAAAAGTACAAGCTGTTGCAGACCATCTGCTTATCAGGTCACCCCAAAAGCAATGTGATAGAAATACACCCTTTGCAAAAAATCTTCTTTAAAGGGTCTTTCATTCAAGAGTTTTATAAAATTTGGAAAGGCTACTCATACATTAGGAATCCATAGGAATGTTATGGATGCCATAATTAAAATAAAGCATAAGTCTAATAATGAGAAGAGTTAGCAAATAATTTCATTTTAGTTTTACAAATTTTTGGGGAAAAAATGGTTGTGAAAAATGGATAGAAAGGAGTGGAATAAGAGTGTCTAATGTGTGCAGATGTGTGTGCTTAATGTGTGAATAGGGCCGAGTAACTATAATTTCCTCTTATATCAAAGCTATGACACTGGGATGAGAAATTGTTTTAGCAAATGTAAGAAATAACACAATAAAATGGGAGGGAAGAAAAGATAAAATATTAAGTTGAAACAAGGATTTTAAATATTTTGATTACTGCCTCTTTTTAAAGCAGGTTTAGAGAAGACAACCACACCACGGATAATCTTTGACAATATTTGTCTATACTTCTAATGCAGCAGTAAGCGTAATTACTCATACCACACCAGGACAGGATATGACCACAAAAAAATTTAAAGGGTGAGGATAGATTTCATTTGTGATCCTATCTCTTTGCTTTCAAGCACCTGGGCTTGTGAGACCACTACCATGTCAAGCAAAAGGATGAGGTCTGGCCCAAGAAGAGATTGTTTATTTAAAAAAATCCACTAGTGAAGTTGTCAGACAAACACTAGCAAGTAAACTAACATTTTGAACATACTCTGGAATACTGGGAGTTAGCTTTCCCCACTCAAATCATGTCTATGAAGTCTGCAAACCTTCACATGGTAATAAGAAGGAAACTCATACTTTCTATCAATTTCTCCAATGCAGAAATTCCCAGCAAAGAACAAAGACAACTCGGTGTCCTTGGAAACAAGATATTGCTTTGGGTGTAAGTAACTGACATGGGATAGGGGTTTGGCAAAACATAAGACACTGAAATAATTTGGTTTTTTATTAAAATGTGTTTCTTTGATGCTCAGCTGTTGATATACTATAATTGACTCTTCCTCCTTCTCTCATATGTACATCCACAAGATTCACAGCCCTGCTTTTAAAAAATATCTTGGCATAACTGAAATTGTGGAAGTCCAACTTTGAGGTCTTATGAACCGGTCACTTGTCTCTTTCTCTAGGATTTGGCTGAAACTGCTTGTAATCAGTTCAGAAAAAAGTCCTGCGATCAAACTGCAGAAAGTGTTTTTTCCTCCCCTCCAAACACATTTAAACTAAAACTGGCCTTAGGAACTTGTGGACAGACACCAATACAGAAATAGATATTATAATTATTAATATTCTTTCAAGTTGTACCTCAATCAAGACTTCTGTTTTCTGGCTTCTTTCCACTTTCAAGTAAGTATTAAAAATGTACAAAATATTTGGAAACAATTTAACTTGTATTACAGTGGTTTTAACTTATTTCCAACCTTTGAACATATTAATTTCAGATATTTCCAGTATTTCTACACTTCAGAGTATCTTTTTTCATTTCTCTTGCTTCTGAACCTCTTATCACTTTCCATCATCCACTTCACTTCCATTTTTTTTTCTATTATCATTTTTCCCTATTTCAAACCATTTCCCAGGACAACAGCTCTACACTCTTGGATCTTCTAATTTTTAATTTACCCTCTCAATACTTTACTTTTTTCCTCCCAGTTTTCACCTCCTCTCCTGTGTGTTACTGTATAACAAGTATATATTTTTAATACCATATAGCAGAGAATATCCACTGAGAGAAAACAATAATGTAAGATTATATGGAAATAGGTAAGCTGTGACAGAGACAAAATTAAAGTAACTCAGTATGTAGGTGATTCAGAGAGATTTTAAGGTTTTGTTCTTTCTCATTGTGCTTTGAAATGTTTGTTTGGGGTGAATTTCTGCCCCTTTCCATTGTCCATTGATTTAAAGTGTCTTTTCTACCCTCCCACCCACCCTGTGTCCACTAAAAATTTTTGTCTCTTGACTATTTTTCTGTACTCAAACATGTCAGCAAAGAAATCTCAGCACTCCATTCACAAAACTTCAGCTTAAAATAGAAAAAAGAAAAGCTGTCTTAAAAAAAGGGACTTAAAATATTACAGAGTGGGTGAGATTTTGTGGAGGCAAGCTGATCTTACTGTTAACAATAACATGGATAAAATAACCAGGAAATAAATGCTAACTTTTTTCAGAGATGTATTTAAATGTAGGTAGTTTTGTTTTTTGATTCTTTGTCTTTTGTTTTACCCCTGCTTTACCCTTAGGGAAATTAAGAATGGCAGAAATTAAAAACTGGCTGCCCTGAGGTAAAATGGATAATCTCAGATAACAATTTGGATTTTATGCATATCCAACCTAAAAGAATCTTATTTTTATGGTTTACCAAACAATACAGACAACATTGAGCAATTTTTAATGGACAAAAATGGACAAAAATATTAAATTTCTCTCTAGGAGAAAATTTTAATTTCCCTGACTTTAAGAGATTGCAGGAAATTGATTTTACCTACAGAATAGTAGTAGCTCATCAACAATAATCTCACCAGTTTATTCTAGAATCTGAAAGTTCAAAGAAATAGAAACTTCAAAGCCCCTTACACCACTACTGAACTATCCTGTAGAATCTACTAGTAAAACTTATGTCTAATTCACACCAGGTGTTTTTCTCAAATGGATAATTGAGGTGTTTCGATGATGCTTCTTTGCTGCAATTACTGAACTTGAGAACAAAATTTCATGGGCAGATTTTTATCAAATAAATTGCTGCTTCAACTGACAAAAATTTTACATTCATGCTTAGTGGTAATATTTTGTCTCTAGCTCACTTAATAATATGCTGGTATTTCAATAAGTATGGAATATAGAAATAATGCATTTAAAAATTTCAGCACAAAAGTCAGTTTTTATCTGGCAATTGAAACTCTGGGTACAACTTATAGTACAAGTTTTGTACCCAGTTTTCAATTTCTAAGAAAATTTACTGTATATAAGAGGAAAGTACCTTAAACATTGGAGGCAGTCAAAGATAGAGTATAATTATGTATAAAATATTAGGAAAGTATCAGTAATCCAAATTTCAAATGTTATTTTGAAATATTATTACTATTATTACTATTACTATTATTATTATTATTATTATTATTATTATTATTATTATTATTATTATTATTATTATTATTA
>JAHLSL010006494.1:0-21398 GCA_025920805.1 Petroica traversi
GCGGCAGGGATGCCGCCCCGGCGGGAGCATCCCTCCAGCCGCTTCCCTCCGAGCCGGGTGATGGTGTCGGGCTGTCAGCATGGCCAAGGGTCCCGCCCGGCCAGGACTGGCTCTGCTGCTCGGTGTCGGTCTGAGGAAATCTCCGCGTACTCTTGGGTCTCTGCTCTCCCTGTTCCTCCGGGCCAGCTCTCCCTCTGGCAGCGCTCTGTCCTGGTTTATACGAGCCTTTCTTGAAACCCGAGTGCGAGTCGAGAGATGGTGCCTCGGTCTCTGTAAGCTCTTTGAGCTGAGCCCCTGGCCGGGAAGGTTTATCCTGCGCCACACTTTTAAGGCATGTGGAGCTTGAGATCTGAGCACGAGTTAAAAGTGGTGCTTCCCGGAGAGGTCAAATAATGCTTTTTCATCGAGGTTATTTATCTAGGGTTGACCTAGTGTTTTTTCAGTACATCAATACACAGCTGGAAGATTCAGATAAGAGCAGAACACATTTAGCTAATTAATCCCCAAGATTTTTTCCTGTCTCAAATGGGACACCAAGTGTAGAGGTATAAAACTGACTTTCTTGTGATGACTGTGTCCATTGCCCTTTGTTGGACCTTTGGTCCTGCAATGTCTGTGTGCATTGGTATCTCTCATAGCAAGCAGTTCCTGGGCTGGAGAAACTTTGTCTCACACAGGGAAGGAACCTGAAATGCCCACCCTCCTCCCCCCCAAGAAAAACAAGCCTAGAAAGTGCCATTGCATCTTCAGTGAGCAGATCTATGTTCTGGGGACAAGCAACCATAGTAATGAACAGGCAGGACAAGTCAGTGGTACTGCCAGGGGTGAACCGGGGTCCTGCTGGCCTGGGCAGATGACCAGGAAAATGATGACAGCTCTGTGAACAGAAAGAAATGGGATGCAGCTGTGACTGCTCATTTGCTATCAGGCTTGCTGCATTGTAGATTTGGTTAGGTAGTTTGTGTGTTGGTGATTTTCTGGAATAGCAAGGTGTGAAGCAGGGACTCCTGGAGAGGGCTGTACTGATGGCAGAATCATCCTTGTGAAGGTGCTTTAGGGCTGCTCCAGGGGGAGCGGCAAGAGTCTTGGCTGTACCCCAAGTCAGGTGTCAGGTCTGTAGGCTTGCTCTGGAGCCAGAAAAGCCTAGGTGACAGTATGGGTGTGTACAGTTTTATTGAGGCCACAGACAAGAAGCATTTCCTCTGGGCAGAGTTGCTGCCATGGCTACGTGGAGCAAGGCAATGTTCTCCCATCTTGTGTCATGGACTGTGAGCTGTAAGAGCTGCAGCAGTCTGTGACTGCAGGGAAGGAACCCCGCTGATGGGAAGGGGCTGGAGCTATAAGCCTCCACCAGCTGGCCTGCAAGGTTAGGAAGGAGAGAATGGCCCACTGATAATTATTTAGATGTGGTGCTGAAGCCAAGGACTGTGTGGCTGTTGACTTTGGCTTTCTTAAAAAATACTAAATATCTTAAGGAATTACAAAGTGTACAACTTTAGAGTTTTATATTGAAAAACGTGGAGCCCTTCAGTGTTTTGTGGTGAAAATGAGCAGTTCTTCAGGTCATTCTTTATGGGAAAAGAATAAGAGGGGCTGAAGGTTGCCTCAAAGAGGGAATGCTCCAACATGCCACTAACGAACTTCAGACTTATCACTGGAAATGATGCAAAATGGTGGGTCCTCTGTGCTTTGTAGGTCAAACCCTGAAGCTACCTGACAGTGGAGTCAGTTTAGGGGCCTGTGTTGAAAGGTTGGCTTTAATGCTATCTGGAGTTTCCCCAACCCTCTCTGTGAAGAAAAATAGAGGGGTAAAGTCAAGATGTTAGAAATAGTTGTCTCTTAAACATTGAAGTCAGATGATGTTGTCTGAAAAAAATTGCCTCTGTGATACCTTCCGTGTAAGGTTCCTTGCAGAGGTGATACTTTTATCATCAGAAAAGGAGAAAAAACTTCCTAAACCAAACAAACAACAAGATCCTAGATATTTTTTGCCCAAGACTTAGCTAAAAGACAGGAGTGAATTGCCCAAACTGTTCTTCTCTGTTCATGTAATAAAAATCTGGCAGTATGATGCATGTGTGCTGGAAAGGCCAACAAGTGGAAAGGAGCTGATATGAAGATGGGCTATTGCTAACTCCTTGGTATCCTTCAGTGTATCTGCTCACGTGGCTTGTGGAAGGGACATCGCCAATAACCTGAATAACTCGTGTACCTGCATGTGCCCTGAAGTGGGTGTGTTAGCACTTTCAGAATGTTGCTTGCTCTCTAGGAAAATGCATTCCTGAATCACCTGCATACTGCTGTCTCTCTTGGGAAGGTACTTGTCCACAGCAGTGAAGGAAAAATTGGAATGATCTGTTTTAGTGATTTCTGAAAATTACTTGATTTAGTGTTGTGTCAGACACTATAGTGTTGCTGTCAGGTGTTTTCGCCTGTTGTGAACTATGGACTAAATAATGATTTTGTCAAGCATGCTTTTCTTATTGAGATGTATTACGGACAGACTTGATTTAGAAGCTGGGATTTCAAAGTTCACATCTTGTACTTGGTCTTATCATAATGATAATGAGCTTGCTCATGTGGTTTTATGGAGAATGTTGACATCCACTATGTGGGCATAGGCCTTTATCGAGCACAGTGAAAGCTCAGCCTTCAAACCTGTCTCCTGAGCAAAGGAAGCCCTACAGGACTGTTCTTGGGGTGCTGCCAGGGGTAGAAGGCCTGCCAAGAGCAGCTGGCAGTGACTCCAGGGCTGCAAGCAGCTGTCTGCTCTTACTGCCCTCAGTGGGACCCCCCTGTGCTTCCAGGTCTTCCCAGGTTAATACACAGGTTATGGGAATGGCAGCAAAGTGGATCGCTCATGGGGGGCTGGGTGTTCAGTTGTCCTCTCTAAGTCCCTTTCCAGGACTTGACCTCCATCCCTGGCAGGGTGTCTGGAGTCTATTCCTTAATCCTGACTTGCCTTTGGGGTAACATCCCCAAGAGTGAATTGTGACAGGACACAATCCTGTGTGGGTGGCTGGTTTACCAGCAGCTTGAAGGATGTGTGCCGAAGAGCCACGAGATGCTTTGGCTCCTCAGTCCTTCTGAGCTTCTCCTGGGAGTGTATGAGTTTAAGCATGCCCTGAAAAACCAAAGGCTGTCAAGGGACCTTTTGCCTTATAACTATGAAGAATCCCCCTTTAATGAACTGAAAATGTACTTCCCCTGACCAGAACTGTGTTTATATTTCATTATGTACTTAGAGTTGTACCTTTTTTGAATGTTCCATTGGTTTTAAGGGAGTATTACTTATTAGTTGCCATTAACTTGTATTTTGATTTTTTCCTCCACAGGTGGAAAAAAAACTGGCAAGTCAGTAAGTATTGTTTTCCCTTAAAAAAGTTATTCTACTTGCTCTCTTTGGATTACATTGTTTTGGTAATGTTAGCAGTGCCCAAAATAAAAATCGCCCTGTAACCATATGTTAAATGTATACAATAATGACTTACTGGCCACCATGTGCAAAAGCAGCCTAGTAACTTAATAAATTCTAGCTGAGCATTAGTTTGCTCACTGCCCTGATAAAATGTGTGAATAGCTTTTGCTGACTGGGCAGACATTGGAAGGAAGGAGATTGGTCCCTGGAGCCCATCCTTCTTGTGGCTGAGTTATCATCGTCCAGTGCTCTTGAATCTTTGAACTGTTAATGACACGTGTCTCAGCAACCCAAACTCTGCCTTTGCATTGCTTATCTTGCAAAGTTTTAATCTGCAGACTTTCCCTCAGCTTAGTGGCTTCCTCAGGAGCCAAAGTCAAAGCTTTGCAGCAGGGAGGTGGCGTCCCCAGGGCAGGGTGAGGTTACAGAGGTCATTATAGAACAGAACCTTCAGGTTACCATTTTGGTGGTGGATCTGGTGCTTCCTGACTGATGAGGACAGCAACAGAAAAGGTTTTGGTAGATGTGTGTATGGGCACACAAATACTGTGACAGAGGACAATACAGTACAAAACAAGGGCAAGAACACATCATATATCCGCCAGGATTAATTGCATGGTCTTCTCTTGCTTGTAGCATCTTGGAAAAACAGAGAGCCTGTCACCTTGCAAGACCCAGGAGCTTTCTCTTGCCTGCCACTGTTCATGCCCAGCTCCAGCTATGCATGCAGACCCCCGTCCAGTTCAGGGGCAGCCAGTAAAAACCCACCAGTGGCTGCTGTGCCAGCAAGGGAATGCAGGACAGCTCCACCAGGCACAAAAGCACCAGTGGCTTGAAACACAAATCTAACCCTGTTGGATTGTGGCCTCCCAGACCAGCATGTAACACCCCTAGAAAGGATAAGGTCTTGGGTAGGGTGATGACAACACACTGGGGAGGTTTGTGAGAACCCCAGAGTGGTCAAAAGATTGTAGTGAGATTTTGTGACATTCAGGGGGAGATGGGTCCCACAGCTCCTGGGCCAGGACTGCTCTTTTTTTTCCTCTGTAGGCAGGCCAGGCATGGGGCAGTCTTTGTTCTGCTTCAGGAACGGACAGTCTCTCCTCTCCATCTGGGCCATTCCCAATGACAGGTCCTGCAGCCTGGGTTCCTGTTTCAGTAACTAACTTAACATGTGCTGAACCAAAACTTCAGCGTGTGGCTCTCCATGCCAAGACCATTTGCATGGCTTAGGGGCATGCTGTGTGGACAGGGTCAAAGCTTTCTTCTGTGTGAACTCCAGCCCACCAACACCCGTGTCCACGTTGGGAGCAGCTGTCCAAACCTCCTGCTGCCTTCAGCTGAAGAAAATGGGCATCTTCAAGTGAATTTTATCTAATTTTTGGACACACATGAATGGTCTCTTTTTGGAGACATCTCTTTCTGCCCATGGAGGATGCGATAAATCACGAGTGACAAGTTTATATTTTAGACTCAAATTCTGTGTGCTCTAAAGCTGAAGAAATCCCAACTGGCACTTTCCCCAACTGAGACTGGGTTATTTCTGTGAAGCCTGCTTATCAAACCATGGCTAGGACATGCAGTATGTACTTGGTTCTGCAAACAACAAAGGTCAGCGCTGCTCAGGCATCCTCACGACTGAGTCAGATCAGTCAACAATGCTCCTGCCACTCTTTCATTTTAATTTCTTTTGCATTATTCCCAAAACAAAGCCTGTGTAGCACCCAAGTCTCCAAGCATTGTCTTGTGTTGCGCTGTTTGTTGAGGCTTTGCCAGACACGCTGGCTCTCCAATTTACTTGGTCAGGCATGATTTCCTTGTGTCCATCTTTTTCATTTTGATCTGCAAAGTTAACTTCTTTCTTTTTCACACAAAATAAAGATCAGTTTAATTCCTAGACTTTTGCAGTCCAAGCGATGCCATTTCTTTATATTTAAACTTGAGCATGGAGAAGAAATGTTTAGTCTCTGGAATGTTCTGAAACTGCTCTGATTTAAAATCAGATTCTTTCCTACTTGCAGGGCTAAACCACCCCCCCCCCAAAAAAAAAATTAAAAGGAAGGATTGTCTCAATTGCATTCCCATAAATTTTAATAAAATTATGTCATATATTCATCCACTGAGAGAAATAGGTGATGAGTAATTAATCTTCCAGCTCTAGGGACCATATCTGAGTTGTACCTGATGTGTGCTTTTTAACCATTGTCTCGATGGCAATAACTGTGTCACAGCTGCTTGGCGATGTCCATGGACTTCCTGTTGCAGCAGGTGAAGGCTCAGTGCATCTGGCAGCCAATGCCATGGCTTTTTAGGTTAGGAATAAAGTCTGTTCTATCATCAGGTCTGAAGAAATGAAGCATTCTTGATCAAGCAGGGTATTTTTAAGGATAGGGAGTTTTCCTTAGAGAGATTTGTTTGAATGAAGAGTTTAAATGTTTAGTTGACTACAGGTGCTTAAAAATAGTCCAGAGCTTCTAACTGATATACTTCAGAGGCCTAGCACTGGGTGGTTTTTGTTGGCTTTGGGATTTGATTTTTTTTTTATTTTTCCAAAAACTTTGGCTTTTTGCAAATTTTTAGATACCAGTTGAGATTGCTGTAAGGGTTAGGTGCTGGAGATATCAAATGTGCATAGTGCAACACTTGTAGGTCATTTCTAGCATTGCCAAAGGTCTCTTGCAAAGGGTAGCTGAGAAGTGTGCAGAGCTCTGGGGACCAAGAGGGGAAAGTGAGAACAGACTCTTGGTTCAGGTAAACTACTGTCATCCCACAGAAGCCTGTGCAGCCTCTGGACCCTGAGTACCTACCCACTCCCACTGAGTCCATGTTGAGCTTGCTGAAGCTGTGGGTTGCTGAAGCTCACATTGTCTCTTGCCTCTAGGTTCTCTGCTTTGGCTTCCCATTGAGCATTTTCTTCATCATCATCAATGAATTCTGTGAGAGGTTCTCCTACTATGGCATGAAAGGTACGTCCCTGTCTCCATGTGCTGAGCATTACCCGGGCCTGATTTGGTTTGTAACCTGTTGCTTTGTTGTTCTTCCTGCAGCTGTGCTCACTTTGTATTTCACACGTTTCCTGAAATGGGGAAATAACTTTGCCACTGTCATCTACCACACGTTTGTTGCTCTGTGTTACTTGACGCCGGTCGTTGGAGCAATCATTGCGGACTCTTGGCTGGGAAAGTTCAAGTGAGTTCTTCCTCAAAAAGCAACCAAAGGCCTTAGAAGCTCACCTGAAACCTGTGTTAGTTAAACCATCACCTGAAACAGCAGCTGTGAAGAACAGCTTCAGAACTGGTGCTGACTGCTCCAGGACAGTTTGTTTTATTTCACCAGAGCTTGAGGTTGTAATTGATTCAGCTCAGACTTGAAGCTGCAGTGTGAATTAACAAATGTTGCACTTCCTGCTAGCTGGTAAAGGGTAGTGGCATGCATTCACAGCATGCTGCATTATTTCCTCTCACCTGGACCAAGTCTAAGCCAAACTATGGCGAGTATTTATTTGCTAAGCTGTGAAAATAGTTACTGGAGGTTATAGTTACATCTTTTCGTGTTGCAAGTGGCCAATGAAATAGTGAAGTACTGTGTTGTCTGGTTTTAACTAGGCCTTAGAATAAGAGTGATTACAGAACTGACAGTGAAAGGTCTTACTGAGTAGCCATTTTTGCACTAAATGATGTCTTCTGTGTTTTTAGCTGCAGGCTGATTGGTCAGGATAGTACCACTGAAGCGCTTTGAAATGTAATCAGATTATTTCCAACAGCTTTATCTCACTCTCCTTTCTTGATGTTTAGATTCTAAAAGTGTTTACTTTGCCTGAAAAAAGCCCAATAAAGATTTTATGGAGGGTTATGAGCCATGAACATAAGCGGACTTGCCAAAGGTCTCCCAGAGATCAGAGATGTGCTGTGCAATGAGCTGCGCTGTCTCCTCCTGTAGTGGCAGCTCCTGGGAGCCCAGGGCTGTGACCATGGCCATGTGTACTCTGTGCAGCTGCTCTGAGCAGTGCAGACTCACTGCAACTTGCTGGATGTCTTACAGATTGCAGCCTAAATGTATTGTGTACTTGCTTGTTTAGATGCTGTGGTTTATTTTTAAAATTTATTTTGGCTTTTACTTGTTTTATCAAGATGAAACTTTGCAGACCTTGCATCTCTTCTCCTTTGGTACTTGGATATGGCAGTGCTGCAACTGAAAGGCCCAGGCCTTTAACAGGAGCTTGTTAGGATGGTTTAAACAAGAGAAAAGATGCTTCAGGAAACAGCATTTGAGCTTAACACCCAGAAATGCAGCAAGGTGTCATGAAGAAAGCTTAAAAAAGGATTGAAAAAAAAATCTATGGTAACAAGAGGAAGAGGAGGTTGCCTAAGCACTGTTAAGCACTCTTAAAGGACAGGCTCCAGTCTTTCCCAGTCCATGTACTTTGTGCAATGTCTGACAAGGAGCGTGCTGGGACCTGCTCAAATATCATTAGATGTGAATTTCTTGGGGAAGATAGTACAGAAATCACAGCTATCACTTTAATTGTGCCTCATCAAAGCAGTGCCAATTATGTAAGTCTTGGCAGTGGGCTTATAAACCTCACAGATTAAAATCAGAAATTTCTCTCCTGATCAGCTCAGGTTCAACTCCATTTGGAATATTACTCTGCAACAGATGAGGGCAATTTTAATTCAGAGAAACCTTTTTTTAAAGTGCGGGGAACTTGGTCAATGTCCCTCTTGTGTCAAGGTGCTGCTCCATGCTTGCTGTGAGGATCTCTTGCCTATGTTGAATAGTTGGATTGGTGTAGGACTTTGAGCATTGTCCTTCATTGTCATGCCTTGCACTGGGTTTGGGACTAGTCCTGAAAACTGGGTTTTTAAATAATTTCACATCATTACATTGGGTTTCTCCAAACTGGAGTCCTGTGTCTGTGCCTGTTGAATGGAGACTCACCCAAGGAGACAAGTGAACATGGCTTAAACCAGAGCCACATAGTTAAGGTCCAACAAAGTTAGAGTGGAATAAATTTTTACATACAGGTTAGGAGGCTGGTGATTATGCTCAACTGCTGTCCTAGGTTCCTCCTGGCAGAGGAAGTCAGGCTGAAAGCCTGCAGCCTGCACTCTTCCATGCTGCTCTCACTCAGATCTGAGAGTAAAAATGTTCTTACACTTACAGCCAGGAGAGTGAGGGTATTGAGTTATTGTTCACAACAGTATTTCAGGGGAATGTCCATGTTTGAAGCAGATTTTTGATTTTTCTTTTTTATCTACTGCTGCAACTAAAATATAAAATAACATGGCAAATTTTTAATGATACTTAAATCCATGTAAATAACATACTTAAGTGCTGTAGAGTAGTTAATTTGATCTTCTGCATATAAAAATTATGAAAATGGCATTCTTGAGTTGTTTGTTAAAAAGGCAACTATGGAAGATATTTAAGTATTTCCGGTGACCTACTGATACCTGTTAAATAATGGTTCTCAGTTATTTTTTGATTATTGTTTTCATTACCACAAATCTTTAAAGTAAACAAAGGCTACATTAGGTGTGTAATTATCTGTGTGCATTATGTGTGTGTATTTGTGTTAACACATCTAAGAAAATCTATCTCCTCTCTTGACAACAGGACCATTCTCTACCTGTCCATTGTCTATACGATTGGGCAGGCAGTCCTGTCTGTGGGCTCCATAACTGACCTGACAGATCACAACCAGGATGGCATTCCCGATAACTTAGCACTGCACATGTGAGTTGCCATGTACATGTTTTTTTTTATTCCCAGGCTGGTCAAGGATGGGACAATTTAAATTTATGCCACTTGAATTTCAGCTGTCTTTCAACCAGTCTATTCCTTCTGTGTGCTTTAAAAACTAACAAAAAATTTTGATTTTTTTTTTTCTCATATGTAACAGTGCTCTATCCATGATCGGCTTGATCCTTATTGCCTTCGGTACTGGTGGTATAAAACCTTGTGTGTCAGCATTTGGTGGAGATCAATTTGAAGAGGATCAGGTAACAATGTATTTCGCATGTTCAGTTATACTGGTACTCTAGCTAATGTTTAATTAACCATTACAGTATTATAATAAATAGACAGGTGCATTATGCAGGGTTTTCCTGAGGAGCTAAAGAAGGAGCTAGTTAATTATCATTCCCTGAAGTGCTGATTCTTTTTGATCCAGGCTCATAATTGTGGTTATGGCTAAGCCTTTCTAAACATCTTTCTGCTCTTACTGTAGGAAAAGCAAAGAAGTACCTTCTTCTCTCTCTTTTATTTGGCCATTAATTCTGGAAGTCTCATATCTACTATAGTCACCCCAATTCTCAGAGGTAAGTTTCACATGTTTGTTGATAAGTGTTAAACACCAGAAAAGGAGTGTTGGATTGCAGTCCAGTTAGGTTTAAATCAAAGTTCTGTTCTCTGACACACTGGAGATATCTAGCAAATAGTCTTCAGCATGTCATCCAGCTTCTCAGAGGTGAGGTAGTCTCAAAAAGAAACCAGTTGAAAACTGAATTGCCTTTAGGATCAGAAGTGTAGTAGATCTGAAGAGACATGCTGGAACTAACAGCTTGTATGCTTAATGCATGTTTTAATTCCACAAATGTGTCACTTCTTCCAATACCTTTAAAACGGTGACACTAGAAAGAGTTGTATTGCTTCCTGAGAAAGGAAGCAGAGAGAGCCTTCTCCTCTGGAAGCATGCCCATGCTAAGTGCAGAAGCATCTGTGCACGTAGGAATACATTTCTCCCTGTTGCAAAGTAACTAATTCTTCATGTTGTTAAATGAGAAAGTTCTGTTATCTTTTGCTTGTAAAGAACAGCATGATCCTAAGCCTAACTGAGCAATTTGCTAACCTATATGCACATGGATTTCTGTGGCAAGCTTGCACAAGGGGAGCTGTATGGATGCACTTGCCAGCAGTCTCAAAAGGCTGAATTTCTCAAAAGCATGGAAAGAGCCTGTGAATTCTGGGATGACCCAAAAGCACTGGGCTGAATTTCTTTGGATTTCTTGACTGCAAAAGGCTCTGTAGAAGAGTTTTAGATGCAAATTCTATCCTTTCCCAAAAAAGGGAGTAGAGATGCATAAGGCAAGGCTTGTAGTTTTCTTCCTTGCTGATACAAGGAAGAAGGGTGAAAAATACCTTGGAAAAAAATGACAGATTGAGCTGGGGGAGCTGATAAACTGTTATATACCTCTAAAGGTTTAACCAGAAGACTAATACAACTGAATCAAGACATTGATTTTTTGCAAGCTAGCATTTCTTTTTCAAACCATTCTCTCTAATTATCCTCTTAGAAGTATGGTTAAGAATACAATACTTTTGTTTAGTCTTTTATTTTTATACTGCTAGTGGCTATGTTTATACTTGGAGCATCACTTTGGGATATGTGCTTGAAGTCTGTAGAGTCAAATCCTTGACTAATGCCAAGGAGGGGAGGGGGCTGGGAACTGGGATTATTTTTCAACAAGCTACACTTTTATTACTAGAATCTTTGTTTATGAACTCAGCCCAAAACCTTTGTAAGCTAGTTCCTTTCTCACTGAGGATTTGCTTTTGACCCTTCTAGTGTAATTCTTCATGTCTCTGTGTAAAACTAGATGTAAATTTCCAGGGAGGAGATCCTGAGAGGCATTAGACTGTTGGCCTGGAGAAGAGAAGGCAAAGGGGCATTATATCAAACTATAAAAATATCTGATGGGGAAGAATGAAGAGGATGGAGCCAGGCTTTCCTCAGTGGTACCCAGCGCCAGGTCAAGTGGCAGTGGGCTCAAACTGAAAGACAGGAAGTTCCCTCTGAACATCAGGAAACACTTTTTCACTTGGAGCCTGGCCAAGAACCTGGCACAGGCTGCCCAGAGAGGTTGTGGAGTCTCCATCCATGGAGACCCTCAAAAGCCATCTGGATCTAGAGATAGTCCTAGACAACTGCTTCCAGGTAAGCCTGGCTGAGCAGGGCACTTGGAGTAGGATGATGGCCAGAGGTCCCTTCCGACCTCAACCATTCTGTGAGACATAATTCCCTTTTCAGTAATGAAAGATAAGTTGGATACTGATCCTCCACTCTGAGGTTGTCAGCAGACAGGATTGTTGTTCTCCCATGAGCTAACAGTGAATGCAAAGAACAGAAATCATATGGAAAACATCAGCGATGCTGACTGACACTTTTATTTGATGCTATTTTTTACTTCAGCTACGGAGTGTGGAATTCACGCCAAACAGCAATGTTACCCACTCGCTTTTGGAGTTCCTGCTGCCCTCATGGCTGTTGCCTTGGGTAGGTGAATCTCTTATGTTTCTGGTGCCTCAGTAATTAGATGATAACAATCTCAGAGTAATGAAGGGGTGTTTGAAATCTCCAGGTATTGACCTCTACCAATACTTGATCATTTCTGCAATTTTTTACTTAAATTTTTTTCTTGGGTGGGGAAGTGGGTGGGATTAATCTGGAGCACTCTCTTTTACAGAAGAGACTGGTTTACCAGGGGAGTCAGATGAGGTTGGGGTAGGGCATGACTAAATCTTTGAATTTTATGCATGATGTAAATGCATTGCTTATGTTTCTTGGATTACTGGTGTGTACAAATAAAACTTTTAAATGTATGGTGAGGCCTCTCAAAAAACGTGTGTTTTGGACATGATCTCTAGTCCTGGATGGTAAACTGTGAGGTAATTGTCCCTGCACGGGAGAAATCCTATACTTGCTACATCAGTACTTCTCAAACCCCTGCATTTTTACCAGCTGTGCTACAGGTCACTCCCTGAGCCTTACTGCTGACCAAGAAACTGGGGGTTGCCATTATGTCCTACAGAATCCCTCATGGTCCTTGTCCTTCATGGTCTTGACTGGGAGCCCACGTGGCTACCGGTGACCTCCCTTGGCCACGAGCCCAGGCCAGGTTGGGCGGCAGCTGTTGGGGTTTGCTGGTGTCCTGCCCTGCACGTGGGACAATGAGGCTGAGCAATGTGCCTGGGCCTGGGAGCAGAGGGGACACCTTGGCCAGTCCTGCAGTTCAGGCAGAGCCTCGTGTGCCCCTGCATGATGTGAGCTGCAGCATCCTGAGCTCCTGAGAAGGAGCCCCTACAGCAGGGCCAGAGTCAAGGTCCTGAATGGCCCTTGTTTGGATCATCCCTCAATCGAGCCAACCTCCCACTGAGCACTTACTGTAAGCGTTTCCAGGTTTAGGTTTTTGTCTGGAATGCAAGCATTCTGCTGGTATTAGTTTGATTTATCTTACTGTATGATAGCATAGGCAATTGCATTGCTTCTTAGGAGGCTTATTCCCACGCTGATTAACTCCTTGACCTACAGTTTCCATACCAAAACGTTTGCCACTATTTTAATTTAATCCTGAATTGCTTTTGCTTTCTGTTTTCACATTTTAGTTGTGTTCATAATTGGAAGCAAAATGTACAAGAAAGTTAAACCGCAAGGAAATGTTTTACTTGAAGTTTCCAAATGTGTTGGAGTAAGTACTGCTTATATTCCCCATATCCCTGGCAGCAATTCTTAAAACTGTTCTGCAAATGTGCCTAAATCAGAAATCTGTCTTAATATAAGAACAGTTTCTGAAGTTTTTTACTTTATGTCATAAGGCTTCTTACTGACACCTGCAGATTTAGACTGTCTTTTAATGCATAGATGTGAATTTATACACGAAGGCAACAAAATATGGCATCAGTGTTATGTAGTATCCCATTTTCTGGGAACCATTCCTTCCACATTTGTGCACAAATTCCTTCCACATTTATGTACAAAGAGATAATAAACATGCTGTGAACTGAGTCAAGAGCAGAGTTACTAGAACATCTTATCAGCAAAAACTTAGTACTTATTAAAAGAATGTTATTTACAATGCAGAGGTTTATTGATCCCCACTGTATTAAGAAAGTTTGGGGGGTTGTACATCAGTGTGATCCTGCAAGGAAAGGAGTGGAATCTACATGAATAGCACAGCATGTTCCAACTTTGCAGTGTCTCAGGTTTGAGACCAGATTTATTCATGTACACGCTTCTTCAAATTCCATTGTTGTGGCTTGGCATTGACCAAATGTGAGAGTTGTTTGCTTAACTTCTCTTGCTCCAGTTGGGTAGAGGAGAGGGAAGAAGATCAATGAAGGGATCATGAGTTGAGACAAGGACTGGGGAAAAAAATAAGCCACTCCAAGGGCAAAACTGGTTCAATTCTAAAGGTATAAGGTAAATTTATTATCCACAGAATCAGTGGAGGACAACAAAAGCAAAAATAAACTTTTAAAACACCCTTTTTCCTCCCAGCCCCTCCCTCCTTCTCACTGACAGTCAGTTCATCATTTAAGATCTTCTTCCATTAGGTCAGGAGAGGAGACTTTTTTTCTGCTGTGCCATGAGGTCCCTCCCACGGAGAGTCATTCTGAAATTGTTTTGGCATGGGTCACTCGTCCATGGGGTAGAGTCTTTTATGGAGAGGCTGTTCTTGTTTGGAAGCAAGGGCTCTGTCTCTCTCTTTTCAGATCTCTCACTAGACCACAGCTTTCTCTAACATCCATCTGCTCTGGCATGAGCACTTTTCTCATGGGCTGTGAGTGGATGTCTACATCCCCTATGGACTCCATGCATTTCAAGGGGACAGTTTGTTTCACCATAGTCCTCACTGTGGCTTGCAAAGGAATCTCAGCTCCAATGCTTGAAGCACCACCTCCCCTTCTTTCTTTTCCACTAAAGTTGGTGCTGCCATGTTGTTTTCCCTCTCATGCCCTCACTTCCTTTTCTTCTCTGACTAGAGGAAAAACTGTTGCTTGTAGGTACCACTGTCAATAAGTTCCACCAATTTAAAGAATCTTGCAGGATCCCGCGGCACAGGGAAGGCAATCTCACCTAGGTTACGTGTTGGGGAATCACTCATTGTGCTTCCACAGTTGGCCCGGCCATGGGCCGGGGCAGCCAACATGGCACTGTTGCTGTTTAACACCTCTCTCCATGTGGGGCACTGGAAAGGAGAAGTCATGTGTGCCCCTGCCCTTCTCACTCACAGTGCCATTAGTTAGGGGTTAGGCAGGCAAGCCTTGCCATGGGCAGTGCCAGCCTGGCTGCTGCCACAGCAGTGGCCACCGTGCCTCCCCACCCCTGGGGAAAAAACTATGTGTGCACTGTTTTGATTTCCTTCTCAAATGTGTCATCACAGAGGCCTTATCAACCTCTCTCATTGAGCCAGCAGCATATTGATCTTGAGAGCCATCAGAAACTGGCTCTGTCAGACATGGTGGAAGCTTCTAGCTGCTTCTCACAGAAGCTACCCCTTGTAGCCCTCACCCGCTACCAAAAAATCAGGCCATGCCAAATCAACACATCCCTACAGATCTGCCATCTTTATACAGCCCAGCCTGCTGCCTATCTTCTAAGCAGTGTCAAAATCAAATCTCTGTAGGTGACTTTGGTCTTGGCTTAGAATGCTGCTCCTAAGGCCCAACTTACCCTTGCATGTTATTCTGTGCAGGAAATCTTAGGGGTTCTTTGGGACCGTATTTGTGTATATTCAATGTCAAGGTGTGAGACATAGACACAAGATGGAGCTTCTCATAGTAAAATGTGCTGCTACAGCCATTCAGCTCTGAAAACATGTGCATATGACACTACTTTATTTTCTGTTGTACATAAGTAGGTCAGAAGAGGCAGATCTTCCAGCTCCTAACAGCAACCCACGTTGAGAGAGTCTGCTCTGAGGTGTTTGGTCCACCTAACCCCAAGTGCACGCTCTGCTGGATAGGCAGTGTGCATCCTTAGAAACAATATTCCCCTAGATGATTGGAGCAGTTACCAGGAGTCAAGTCACCTTTAGCACCCTCTAGACACAGGAAGCCAGGAGCATCGTGTCTGATGACAAAACAGTTTACTGCGTCTTAAATATTTGTAACACCATTAAGCATAATTCTGTCTCTCCTCAGTTTGCCATCAAAAACAGATTTCAGCATCGCAGCAAGGAGTTCCCCAAGAGAGAGCACTGGCTGGACTGGGCAAATGAGAAGTATGATGTAAGTACCTGTGCTGTGATATCCCCTGACCCTCAGCTTCTCTCTGTCTCTTCTGATCCACTGCCTCATGCGCTGGGCAAATGGTTTTGGGCCTCTCCCTCATTCAGTAGCTGATCTGGCCAAACCTCAGTGCTCTCCTGGCATTGCAGGTTATCACCTCAGCTCCTGTGGGAGAAAGCAGAGCTGTGTGACTCAGTGCTCTGTGTAATCATAGACTGTCCAGGGAAATTCAAAGGAGGAGAAAAACAGATTTTCCCTTGCCAAACAAATACAAACATTTATGGTTTTTGGTTGGGAAAATAGCAAGCATTATCTTTCCTTCTCTGCTTCCTCTATCTCATGGCAAATTGGCTTCACACAAAATATGCTGCTGTAAAGACTGCAGAAGGGAAAAGGGAAATGATGCTGCCTGTCATGGTTAATGCACAGGGCCATAATGCTTGTCTTGGTATGAAATATCAGAATTATGCTTTGGAATTTCAGTTTAAGTGGGTAGACCCTGCAATCCCCTCCAGTCTCAGAAGAATTTTTTATCACGACTCTTAAAGCCTTGTATCTCATAGTTCCCAACTTGTCCCTTGCCTGTTGTCCACTCTGTCCTGTGTTCAGTGGCAGCACAAACCTTAGCCCGTCACCTTTATATTCCTTTTGCCTGTATGCTTTGTTTGTATGTGACATTCCTGAGTTGCCTATTGTTCAAATGCCTCCTTCCTAGGAAAAGAACACAGCACTAAGTGCTGAATCCCATGCTGCCATTGGTGTACTTGCAAAGAGGCCCAGGTCTCTCTGGTGTCAGTCACCTTTAACCAGCAGCCCTTCCCACACACACACAAGCAGACTTTGTACTACTTTAACAGAAATTATCAGGTGTACCCACAACATGCAAAGTTTAATGTGTGGGTAAACATGACATGATGGGTCATTACCTGTTGCTGTGATGAGAGTAGCAGTTTGAAATTGTCTCCTTTTTTTCCCCCTTCCTTTTTAAAACCAATTTCTCTTGTGTAATTTTTATTTTCTGCAGAAACAACTGATTGCTCAGACAAAGATGGTGTTGAAGGTGCTTTTCCTTTACATCCCTCTCCCCATGTTTTGGGCACTCTTTGACCAGCAGGTAAAGTAGAAATTGTTTGGCTTGATAAGTAGAGCTGTACCGTGTCAGTCTATGCACTCCAGCTTCACCTGCTGTAAAAAGTGCCTATGGGAGTGTGGAAAAACAAATTCTATAGCCTGGTTTTATTGCAAAAGCATAGTTACTGAGTCAGTACAGGATGATCTGCAGCCAGGGGCAAACTTATTTTATCTGAACACACTCAGGACAGATTCAGGGACTGAAGCCTCTCCAAATCTTGTAACAGCCTGAGACTCAGGGGATAAAACAGTAATTGAAAGCTTTCTTAGTGCTAATGTTTCTTCAAATGTCAGTTGTCAGATGTGTTTGAGGGTCCTAGTGTAAATGACCTGGAGAAGCAGGGTTTAAATAACCTGGATGCCAGCTTGCTTAGTTACTCATACCTTGTTCTAAACACCTTACACCTTCAAGCAGAAGTAGAAGCCTATAATTCTCATTCACTTGGTGGATTGGGTGCTCAAGACTCACAGGAGCAGCATTCATCGTTAAGCACTGAAGTATGAATTCAGGAAGATGCTTGAGAGAAGTAGGGGTTGAAAGCCTTATCCAAGTCAGCTGGTAGGAAGTTTGGTCCAGACTCCCTGTATCCTACTGCTGCAGTCCAGTGCCCATGAGCTGTAGCTGACAGGGTGACCTGTTACAATTTGGCAGCTCTTCTCTGAAATTGAGAGCTCAGTTCTCATTCCACGGGTAAGAACTCACATCTGGGACAGTGGTGAGTCGTGGGTGGCTGAAGGCTCTCACCACAGATGCAGCGGTAGCGTTCTTGTCTCATCCTGGGCTCAGGCCTAAAGTCAGCCCCGACTGTCCCAGCTACAGGCAGGGTTTTGGGGCACAGGGCTCCGGGCAGGTCAAGCCCTGGCTTTCATGTGGCTCTGGGCTGTGTGAAGGATGGATGGATGGGTAGGACGTGTGGGCTGCTCGGGCTCAGGCCAGCGGCACACGGGCCCCAGGGTGGCCCCAGGGTGGCTTCTGTGCACAGCACACGGCAGTGCCCTGCACAGGATGGCCCTGCCCTCTCTCCTGCTGATTTCTGCATGTGAGTTATTTTCTGCTGTACTTCACAGAACAAGGAAATGAAGTGGAATGGGCCACGGGGCTCACTTTGTTCAAAAGTTTACACTGTAGAGTAAGAATACTCTCATTGCAAGCTAGCTTTGCTTCTTGTTGTATTGCATGTCTTTTCCAACACTTCACTTATGAAAACAATTCAAAAGGAACTTTAGAACATTGATTTAATGTGACATCTAATTATTTCTTCTCTTATTAAGGGATCAAGATGGACACTGCAAGCCACAGCAATGAATGGGGATTTTGTAGGTTACTTTTATTAATTTTTTCTTTAATTAACACTTTTAAGACTGGTTTTGTTTGTAGTTAAAATATTAAAAACTCTTTCTTTTCTTCTTCACCAGGGTTTTCAAGTTCAACCAGACCAAATGCAGGTACATTAATTTTCTATTTGCCAATTTCAAATACTTCTAAAAGATTATATACATAATTTCCTTCCTTTACGAAGCTCGTTTAGAAATATTTTTTTTCTTTTGTTCATCTTCCCTAGACTGTGAATGCAATCCTGATTGTTACAATGGTCCCTATTGTAAATTATGTGGTGTATCCTTTAATCAAGAAATGTGGGATCAATTTTACGTAAGTTGATGTATTTATCTGACTTCAACAGAAGCTCCTTTTAGTGGTTTCTTTAACTTGCTCTTCCAGCTCTAATTTAACAAGAGTAAGCATTCGACTAAGGATGAAAAAGAAGTGTATTTAAAATGGGTTAATGTTTTAAAGAAATTTAAAAATAAAACCCCAGAATACTGCAAGTGGTATGTAGAGGCACTGCAGATTAGAAGAGGAGAATCTGATAGAAGAGTAACCATGTTTTTCAGTGAAGGACAAAATCTTGTCACTGCAGGAGAGATGCTCTTGATTGTTTTCCATAGCCCCTATGTCTACTCCCTCTCACTCCTGCAGAATAGGAGGCAGAAATACAAAATATATCCTTATGAGTTTTGGGCTTCAAAGTAAGCGAGATGAAGACTTTTCCTCTTCAGTCTCAGCTGGGAGTCTGGCTCAGTGGATACTTCTAGATGGAGTTTTGGGGGCATTGCACATTATTTTTCAATGTTGGTAATGAAATGGCTAGCATTTGCAAGAGTGCTTGGAGAGGCAGAGGAGACTACAGTTCTTAAAAGAATGCTCAGAGAGCTCAGGTGCAATGCTGCTTTTTCATACAGCTGTGAAAAATCAAGGGTGTGTGTGCTGTGCTGGAAACACTGTCATTCATTTGTGCTTATTCTACACTGGATAAATGATGCCACAAATGAAAGATGTATTCTAAATCTATCCTTACAGATGAACTGCAGGCCAGTAGATGTCTCCTTATTCAACAAATTTCTCTGGCTGTTTTTGTTCGATCTTAGTTAAACTTAGCAATATGGAGACAAGCTGTTACTCTTTTTTGAGAGGGGTATCTTCTTGTTCTCTTCCTTCTCGTATAACTAACAACTGTATTAGATTGGGCATTTTCTTCCTGCAAAAACAGATTTTTTCAGGAACCTAATAATTGTGGTCAGTCAATGTTTGAGCCCAGCAGATGCAGAGTAAGAGGTTATTAGGATGCTGCAGGAAAGATGCATTTCCTGGCAGTGTAACTATGAATTGAGAGGTATCCAGCTCAGCAGAACACTGTCGGTAATAACATCAGCCCTTCAAGTGATGAGAATGTGTTAGTTGTGGCCATTTGAGTTTCCCAGAGTGGAAAGCAAACAACAAGCAGCTGAAGCTTTGAATTAATACTTCTCTTAAATCTCACATGTCTCATGTTGTCCTAGGCCCCTGAAGAAGATGACTGTGGGGATGTTCCTCGGCTCTATGGCTTTTGTTGCTGCTGCCCTTGTGCAAGTGGAAATAGATGTAAGTTCAGCCATATGTGAGTAGTTGCTATTAAGATTCAGTTGTTAATTCAGCAAAAAAAAAGGTGTGTTTAAGGGGAAAATGAAGCAAGACTCCTAAATTTGGAGCCAATCATATAAACATAGAAGTAGAGGGAGGGGAAATATATTGCCATACAGTGGTTAGGATAGTAAAATTAACTAGCAGCAAACAGCATCCTGGAAAACATTACATTGCAGTTAATATATGTCATGCATTAAAGGCAGCCTTCATCTTTAAACTGAGACTAAAAGCTGAAAAGCAGACATTTGCTTGGCCTACCAGAAGGCTGCTTTGTATATTTGACCTCTTCTGGTATTTAGACTGGCAACAAAGTGTGGCAGTCTGGGAAGCATCATCAGAGCCGGAGCAAAGATGACACTTGTTGTAATGCCTTAGGATTTTAGCTCTTATGTTTTTCATATATTTGTAATCTCGCAATTCTTTAGCATATGACCCTAAACTCCATATAGAGTTAGCTACTGCTTTCCCATTTTGGTCAGACAAAGCAATTCCTCTCTAGACCTGGGAATCAAGGACACATTACTGTCTCCAACCCCAAGAAATATAAACAAGAGTGAGTTGGGGGGGGAGCAAACTTGGGGTAAATGGCTTCATTACCTGAAGTTGTAATTGGAAGATCAATCCCCAATATGCAAAAGGACCAAACTTATAAAAATGTGAAAACTTGTGACCCTTCGTCCATTTCTGGGTGTAGCCCCTGAGGGGTGACTTTGTCTGCCCTAAAGGTACCTGAAGGCCCTATAACCACTTTTTATTCTCTTAATTTTGTCTGGCCTCTGTTTTTAGGCAACCCCAAAAAGCATCACTTTAAGGAAGGGTTTGTTTCCCCTGACCTTCCTTGCCCCAAAAAGAAGGTGCCATGCCTGAACCAGATGAAGCTTTCCCCTGTAGCTGGGATATTGGCAACACCTCTGGGCAGTAATCCATTGCACCCCAAGATGTGAATAATTATCTAGAGGTATCTGTTGTGGATGAGACACTTCTTTTCTAAGGCAACTTGTGAGACTAGTAACAACCTGATTCACGTTTCATCTGTCAGACAATCACAGATCAGCAGGCAAATGCTAATCTTCAATATGAAATAATAAAGATTACAGTAATTCTAGTAATTTTTCTATGTGACTTAGGGCACTGATTTTGCATTTTTCTATCCTATAGAAAACCTACCCAGTTTTCCCTGGAGCTGGGCAAGCTCAAATCAAATTATTAAATCTGGGTGTTGCTCCTGCAACAGTTCAGTTTCAGCCTCAACTTCAGAGTGTGGAAGTAGCACCTAATCAGGCGGTAAGTAAGGGCAGAGTAGAATTATTAAACTTTAATTTAAATAATTAAGAAAAAAAATCTAATGGAGTAAGTCAAAGTCATTCTTAACTAATAGTTCAAAATTTATCAATATCTAGGATGTTTTAATGCTAATCTTTTTAATTATTTCCCCCTTTTTTTGTATTGTTGAGTGAATTGTTACTGAAAACACTGTGAATGAAGAAATGGTAATTATGTCAATGTTCAAAGTATTACTACTTTGTTTTGACAAGAATGGTTTCTTTTCCAAGAAACTTTCATAAACTTAAGTTAAGTGACTTGGAACTAGTTGAAAATTTCATTCTTGTTAAAAAGGTTCCATTTCCAAAAAGCAACCTTTTCCTTCAGTAAATGTTCATTCAGGTCTAGTCAGTCACTTCTATTACTGAGAGGGATGGTTTAGCTTAACAGAGAGCTTCTTCTGTGGCTACATCACACATTAAGCTTCAGATTTTGCTGGCAAAGAACGTTTTCAGAACAGCATTGGTAGCAGCAGAATGGGTTGCCTCTAATGGATGTTTTGGATAAGGATGTTAGGAAGTGTGCTCTCTGATAGCCTGCAGTTCTGTTTCCCTT
>JAHLSL010006805.1:0-12366 GCA_025920805.1 Petroica traversi
ATCGCCCCCAGCCCCGAAGCCCCTTTGGAAGCCGGCCCGGGGCTCGCCCCCGCCTCCTGCAAGGCCCTGCTGGGCTCCAGCTCTTGCTCAGTGCTGCCTGCGGATCTTGTGCTCGCCCCGAGCGTCCTTTGTTTGCCCCCGGGCTGCTGAGGAGCCCTCGCCAAATGGCACTGCCAGCCCAGGCCTTCAAGGGCTCGGCCCGCTGCTTCCTTTGGGCTCTGCCTCACAAAAGCCGCTCTTTTCTTGCGCTTTTCCAGCCGGCCTGGCAAGAGAAGCCCCCCAGGAGAGCAGAGCCTGCTCAAAGATCCCACATCCTCGCCCTGAGCAAGGCCTGCAACAGCTCCCACTGCTGAAAAGGTTCCAGCTCTGCTCAGGCCACACTGAGAGCTCCAGCTCTTTCACTTGCTATTTGCTGGTCCATGTCTGTACTAAAGAATTCCCTGACTTGTCAGCTTGCAAGAAAATGTCCTGCACTGATGTTTGCTGTGCTGCTGAGAGCCTTTTAAAGCCAGCCTTGTGCCTGAGCTCTCTGCTGCTGCAGGTCCATGGACAGAGGTTGTTGTCTCTTACCCTTCCCATGGGCCGGCCACTGTTCAGCATCTCCAGGACAGCAGGGCCCCACCCCACGTCCCTGTAACCTGGGGAGACAAAAACCATCACTCCAAATGTCCCCCCTTGCTCCTCCTTGCCAGGCATTTGGCCCTGGCAGTGAGGTTTGCTGATGGTTGCTGCAGGGACAAGGAGACCACTGAGACACTGTGGGGCCTCATGGAAACAAGGTACCATTGTGACACAGCAGGGTCTTGTAAAACCAAGGAGTCCAACGCTCTAAAACATTCCTTACATGGCTCTGTGTTTAGAAAAGGGAACCGCGTTGGTGGCAGCTTGTGCTTGCCAGAAACTTGAGGTGGGTGTCTCTTTCCAATAAGGGAACTCAGGAGTTTCAGATTGCTTCAAAAAAAAAAAAAAAAAAGAAGAAAACCTCTCTTTGCCTGAGCACGGTCAGTTCTCTGAGCAAAGCAGGTCCCAGGTGAGTGAGGAGGGACAGGATGGGGCTGGGGAATGTGGAGCAAGGTTGTCCACACGGGGTCAGACCCCAAGGCACAGCTTCTGTGACCAGGCTAGGCCTCCTTAGGAGAGACCCTGGATCAGTATCAGCCACTGAATGCTGTGATCACCTCTTCTCTTAAGAGAAACATTCACCCTTTTAAATAGGAATATATATTTCCTCAAAGATCTTTGAAATATTTTTCATAATTGCAGTAGGAAAATTTTGCTAATGAACTGCACTATGCCAAAGGGAAATCAAGGAAGGGCCCTGGTTTGTCAGGACTTGCTTCACCCTAATGAGCCCCGTGGTGCATTTGGAGCTGAGCCCTTGAAGCTCAGGGCCTGAGAGGAGATTGCACAAACCTTTCCAGGAGTCAGACTCAGAGGAAAAACCCAAAGTGTCTCCAGGCATTAATGGGTCCCACTGAGGTCCATCCCCAATGCCAGCTCCTCATGGACTCCTTGCAGGAGAGAATTGGAGGCCAGGATTGCCCAGAAACCTCTCAGAGACTCAGTGTGGAAAGGAAAATCCAAAGTATCTTTAAAAACCTTGAGTATCTCAAAGCATTAATGAGTCCCACTGAGTGTCAATACAAAGCTCTCAAGGGAGTCATTAAAGCAGGTAATTGGAGGCCATGATTGCACAAACCTCTCAAGGAGTCGGTATCAAAAGGGAAACAGCAAGTACCTTAAAATAAGTGAAGTAGCTGGAAGCATTAATGAGCCCCACTGAGTGTTGTTACTGACTGAGAATCTCAAGGGATTAATTGCAGCAGATAATTGGAGGCCATGATTGCACAAACCTCTCAGAGACTCCAAGGCAAAAGCAGAACCCAAAGTCCTTTGAAAAACCTGCAGCCCCTGGGAGCCCCTCCCAGGGCCATTCCTGAGCAAGGCTCCCCAGGGACTCCTCCCAGCAGATCCCTGAGGCCACTGGGATGTGAATGGGGGGGATGCTGAGGGCAGGACAAGGGGGTGACAGTGGCCAGCCTTGCTGGGGCTGTGCCAGGAGGCCCCAGGGCCTCAGGACAAGGTGTCTCCTCACAGCCCTTGGTGGCACAGACCCTGCTGTGCCCCAGGCCACCAAGACTGGACTTCTCTTTGTCCCCACCTGTCAGCACTGCCTCCAGTTTCCTGCTCTCCCTGGGGCCTGGGGACACTTTCTCACTCGTGTTCCTCCCTGGGACCCATTAAAAGTCAAAGAAACTTTGGAGTTTGAATCTGACTGTGAATTCTTGAGAGGTTTCTTGAGCTGCCTCTCAGGGACTGATGTTCATGGCCTGAGCACAAAGGCCCCAGAGGGTGCTGAAAGTCCCTGTGCTGTGTCTGTTCTGCTGAGCTGGGCCGGGCTCCTGGCACAGAGGCAGCTCCTGGCAAGGGCAGCGCTGCAGAGAGACAGCTCTGGCCAGGAGCAGCTCCTGTGCACAGCCCAGCAGGGCTGGGGCACTGCCTGCAGCCAGCCCGGGCACAGCACTCAGGCACACAGGGCTTCAACTCAGCCTGGGCTTGGAGAACAGAGCAGAGCTCACGCAGGGCTCAGCAGAGGAGAAAACCTGCCAGGCTTGGAAACAGTCATTGTCTGGCTGTGGGAAGAGAAGCTGCAGCTCCTGCAGGGATCTCCTGTTGCTGCCACATCCCACAGCCGGCCCGGGGAGGTGCAGCCAGAGCTGGGGGAGAAGCTGTGGGGGGAAGGAGCCACCCTGAGCAGGGCAGGTGCTGCTGCTGAGAGGGGCTGTGTGAGGCAGGGCTGCTCCCAGCTCCAGAGCAGCCTGGGCACAGCTCTGGAGGACACTTCCCAAAAGAAGGTAAGCCTGGGATTGCTGCTGTCAAGATCAGGCGCTTTCCTCGAACTGTTTCAATTTCCTTCCTTGTGCAGGGTGGGAAGGTTAGGGTGATGACAAAAGGATATTTACTTTTTATATATTTTTCATATATTTGTAGCACTGTAAACCACTATTACATAGTTACAGATCTCCTTAATTAAATCAAGTACATTTCCAACCCTTTCTCTCAGAGTTTAGAACAATAAGCTGATCATCTAAACATATTCCTAAACTATTGTATACTCCTATTTTCAGGAAGAGGACATACAAAAAGAACATTTTATTTTTCAACCACAATCTGACCAGTCATAACAAAAAGTGGTGCATTGAAGCCCTTGGTCCAACTCCAATTGTTTGACCCAGGGATGGGTTCCTGGGGCATCTGAATGTACTATTGGATATTCCTGTATATTATCCTGATTATTCAACCTTATTAAGTTGTTGAAATCAGGGGCAGGGTGTGCTCTATCACAACCGGGAAACTTCCAATAAAGGTCTGGTTTTATTTTACTTTTCTAATACTGTTGCAAGGATTTTTTTCTCTTTTGAATATAGTCTACAGGGGATGAGAGAAGCAGAACAGGATTTCTAATCGGATACAGAACATTCCAACTTGAAAGGGACACCTCAGGATCATCCAAGTCATGTTTGAACATTTGCTGAAACTCCTGATGTGTAACTTTGGGTGGTCAGTGTCTCTGCTGGGAGCCTCCTAAAGGGCCCTCAGCCTCTCCTCAGCCCATGGACAGCAGCAGCATCACCTCTGCAGGCCCAGCAGGGCTCTCCTGAGCTGCCCTTGGCCAGCTGCACACAGAGGCTGCCCCAGGCAGGGCCCTGCACACAGGCAGGTTTCTGTAGGGCCGGGGCCAGTGCACAGAGGGTGGGATGGGCTCTGTGAGTGCTGGCAGGGACAAGGAAGCTCTCAGGAGGGAAATGTGCAGGCCCAGGGAGAAGCTGAGGGAAGGAGAGGGAGCTGAAGAGAGCAGTGCTGTGGGCAGGAGGGCCATGTTGGTGTGTGGGAGGTGCCGTGCACAGCTGGCTACAGGAACCCTGTCCGGAGTGCCCGGCTGTCCCTGCCCTGCCCTCTCAGGCACAGCAGCACAACATCTTCTCTTGTTCCTGCACTCCCCTGATATTGGCAGGGATCTCCTGGCTGTGTCCTCCCAAGCTCTGAACTGCCCTCCTGGGTGCAAATCTGTGCCAGAGCCCCTGTCAGTTCCCTGAATGTGCCACGGGGAAGTGCAGAGATGCCACAGCTGAGGAAATACTGTTGCGTTTGCCCAGGGAGCCATGAGTGTCCTTGGCAGAAGGGGGTGCTGAGACCTTGCTCAGAGCCCTTCAGAGAGGGTGAGACATTCAGGGATCCCTGTGCTCTGGGCAGGCTCTGGTTTATGCCAGAGTGACACGGGAGTGTGATTGTGCTCTGATTGCAGGCAAAGGTGCAAAGCCAGGACAGTTGAGAACAAGCCCATGCAGCCCCTCACCTTCCCTCAGCCACAGAGAATCCTTTGCCTCTCATCTCTCTCAGTGGCAAACTCTGAGTGCAGCAGAAATGCTGGGGATTTCTGACCTCAGACAAGCAGGAATGCTGTGTGGGTAGGAAAAACGTCCTTGCATCTCCTCCCTGCAATCCATGTCCTGTAGACCTGGAAGTGCAGATGGTACCAAACATTTCTTCATTAGGAGTGATTCCACTGACAAATATCCAGCCTTGTCCCTCTGCCACATGGCTACAAACCCAGGGCAGTGGGGCAGGGCTGGCTCCTGGAGAGCCCCCATGCTCAAGCCTGGCTGCTCCTGGCACACTCAGATGTAGGATTTCACTCTGTGGAATTTGGTTATGAGGGTAAAATAGAAGCGAGAGATCTCAAAAGATGGGTTTAGAGCATGGGAGTTTATTGTGAAAGAGCTTGGGTGTGAGAGGCCTGCTGGGCTGCAAGACGCAGCTCAAAGCAGGCCAGCGAAAGAGAGAGAAAGAGGTAAAAGGAGAGAGCAAAAAGAGAGAGTAAAAAGAGAACGATTTGCTATTTACAATACAATAAATCATCTTCTCTGTAGAATATTCTAATTCTCTTTAACCAGTCTGAAACAAGCTACAAACTCTACAATATTTGCATGCAACCTATAAGAATCATTACATTACCATATGGGGTTATATTTTAAACCTTAAAAAACTGCTTTTGGGAATCTTCTACCAGGCAGGTATGGTTTGTTCTGACCCTTGGACCTGCCTAGGCAGAGGATATTGTTCTATCAAGAAGGAGGATTACCTTCAGCCAGCTATACCATTGTTTCTTAGTTACTCTTTAACTCAGACCTTGTCTTCATCTCAATTTCGATTATACTTTCCAAATTTTCAGTATCTTTTCCAAGGTAATCATATCTATAAGGTTTTCCTATTTCATCTTCCCCAACACTCAGACAGCACAGCTGGAGCTCAGGCAGGGATCTGGGTGGAGGTTTTCCCAGAGCAGGAACAAGGCTGGGTGAGTCCTGGCGGGACAGTCCACAGGCAATGGCCCAAGTTTGGCTCCAAGCAGCCTCTCCTGACTTGTCCCTGTCCTTTCTCCATGGACAGGTCCCCATGGGCAGCAAATGTCCAACAGCAGCTCCACCAGCCACTTCCTCCTGCTGGCCTTGGCAGACACGCGGCAGCTGCAGCTGCTGCACTTCTGCCTCTTGCTGGACATCTCCCTGGCTGCCCTCCTGGGCAACGGCCTCATCATCAGCGCCGTAGCCTGCGGCCACCTCCTGCACAGCCCCATGTTCTTCTTCCTGCTCAACCTGGCCCTCAGTGACCTGGGCTCCATCTGCACCACTGTCCCCAAAGCCATGCACAATTCCCTCTGGGACACCAGCACCATCTCCTACACAGGATGTGTTGCACAACTCTTTCTTTTTGTCTTCTTTCTTGGAACTGAGTATTTCCTCCTGACCATCATGTGCTACGACCGCTACGTGTCCATCTGCAAAGCCCTGCACTACAGGACCCTCCTGGGCAGCAGAGCTTGTGCCCACATGGCAGCAGCTGCCTGGGCCAGTGCCTTTCTCTATTCACTGCTGCACACGGCCAATATATTTTCCTTGCCCTTGTGCCATGGCAATGCCCTAGGCCAGTTCTTATGTGAAGTGACACAGATCCTCAAGCTCTCCTGTTCACACTCCTACCTCAGGGAGCTTGCACTTATCAACATAAGTGCTTTTTAATATTTGGGATGGTTTTTGTTCGTTGTTTTCTCCTATGTGCAGATATTTAGGGCAATGTTGAGGATCCCCTCCGAACAGGGACGGCACAAAGCCTCTTCCACGTGCCTTCCTCACCTCGCCATGGTCTCCCTGTTCCTCAGCACTGGCTTTTTTGCCTACCTGAAGCCCCCCTCCATCTCCTCCCCATCCCTGGATGTGGCCCTGTCAGTTCTGTACTCAGTGGTGCCTCCAGCCCTGAACCCCCACATCTACAGCCTGAGGAACCAGGAGTTCAAGGCTGCAGTGTGGAGATTGATGAGTGCATGGTTTCTGAAAGATTAAACTGCTGGCTGATATCTGCAAATCACATATAAAAAAAGTCTTCTTTGTTAGTTCTTTTTTTGTTTGATTGTTGGGTATTTTTTCTGGTATTTTAGTTTTTTCTTATTGTCCACAAAGCAAGGGCACAGTTTTTGCCATTTGTCACTTGTTTTCTCTCCATTTTCGCTGGTACCCCAGACTTTGTCAATGAGGAGCTGTGCTCTCGCTGGCTTTAAATGAACTAAAAGGTCTCCCTGGGAAGTTTACACCACAGATCCCCTTTTGTTCCCTTCTCTGGAGCTGCAGCAGCAATGTCTGTGTGCAGAGCTGGGGGCAGATCAGGGCTGGCACAGCAGCTGTGCCCAGGAGCAGCAGCACTCATTGTTCCCAGTGTGCGCCCGTGCCCCGGCCCTTCGTGCTGCCCTCCTGGCCCTGGTGTTGCTGCAGGGCCTGAGAGCTCTCAGGGTCAGGCACAGTCCTGGGGGTGACAGTGCCGGGGCTGCAGCAGGGACAGGCCATGGGCACTGCTGGGGCAGCGCTGAAGCCTCAGGACAGGGCCTGGGGGCTCCAGGCTCCTTGCCCAGGCTCTCTCCAGAACACGCCCAGGCCAATGCCCAGCAGAGAAAACCCCTGTGAGCAGCCCCAGGCTGGCCGTGGGCAAGGTGGGGGCAAACAGCATGGCTGGGGCTCTGCAAGGTCTCTGGGGGAGACGGGCAGGAGCAGCAGAGCAGGGGCTGATCCATCCCCACTGCACTGAACACCCCAGGGCAGCGTCCCAGAGCGTCCTCATGCAGCTGCCAACAGCATCCCCCCTCTGCAGCCCTGGCCTCTCCCCAGCTCACAGAGGTGCTGCATCCTTGCAGGCACAGACACGGCAGCACTGGCTCACAGGCCTGTTTGCATTTCCAAAGGCACCACAGGTCAGGATGAGCACATCTGGGCTGCTGTGTCTGGGTGTGGGGCTCCCTGTTCTGGGGCAATGAGAAGGAGCTGGAGAGGCTCTGCAGGACTGACAGGATGGGCTTTGGGGGCTGTGTGGAGAAGCTGAGGGCCCTGGGCTGCTGGACCTTGTGAAGAGGCGGCCCAGGGCTCATCCTGCAACTGCTTCAAGGGTGGTCTCAGAATCCCAGAATCAGCCAGGTTGGAAAAGACCTCGGCGATCAGAAAGTCCAACCTTTGACCTAACACTGCCTCATCTTCCCTGAGCCTCCTCTTCTCCAGGATAAACAACCCCAGCTCCCTCAGCTGCTCCTCACAGGACTTCTGTTCCAGATCCCTCACCAGCCTTGTTGCCCTTCTCTGGACACGCTCCAGCCCCTCCATGTCCTTCCTAAATTGAGGTGCCCAGAACTGGACACAGCACTTGAGGTGTGGCCTCACCAGTGCCGAGTACAGGGGAAGAATCCCTGCCCTGGTCCTGCTGGCCACACTGTTCCTGATCCAGGCCAGGTGCCACTGGCCTTCTTGGCCATGAGGGGACACTGCTGGCTCATGTCCAGCCTGCTGTCCATCAGTTCCCCGGGTTCCTTTCTGCCTGGTCACTGTCCATCCCTTCTGTCCCCAGCCTGTAGCTTTCTGTGGGTTGTCGTGGCCAAAATGCAGGGCCTGGCACTTGGACTTGTTAAACCTCACATTGTTGGATTTGGGCCCCGGATAAGCCTGTCCAGGTCTCTCAGCAGAGCCCTCCTTCCCTCCAGCAGATCCACACTCACAGCCAGCTTGGTGTCACCATGGTTTCATGAGGTCCTTGGGTGTCACAATGTTCCCCATGATTCCATGAGGCTCTGTAGTGTCACAATGTCTCTTTGGTTCCATGGGACCCCTTGGTGTGACAAGTCCCTTGGATCCTTGGGCCCCACAGTGTCACAGTCACCCCTTGGTTCCCAAAGGCCCTGCAGTGTCACAATGGATCCTTGGTTCCATGAGGTCTCACAGTGCAGCAATGGTCTCCTTGGTTCCATAGTGTCACAATGGCTTCTTGATCCCAAGGGAAACCACAGTGTCAAACATGTTTCCTTCATTCCATGAGTCCCTGAGGAGCAACTCTGGGTCCTCGGTTCCATGGGCCCCTGCAGTGTCACAATGTGCCCATCATTGCACGAGGTCCTGCTCTGTCACAATGGTCTGCATGGTTCCACCAGGCCCTGCAGTGTCACAGTGGCCCCTTGGTCCCATGAGGTCCCAGAGTGCCGCAATGTATATCTGATCCTGCAGGGTCACCAAGGACCCTTGGTTCCATGGGTACCACAGTGTAACAGTTGTTCCTTTAGTTCCACGAGTCCCTGCACTGTAACAATGTCCCCTTGGTCCCATTGGGCCCCAGGATCTCACAAGGTTCCGCAGTGGCACAAAGGCCCCTCGGTTCAACAAGGCCCCACAGTGTCACAGTGGCCTCTGTGGTTCCATGAGGACCCAGAGTGTCACAATGGACTCCTTGGTTCCATTTAGCTTCGCAGTGTCACAATGGCCCCTTGGCTCTGCGGTGCCATGTCATACACAGTGTCACTATGGTTCTCTTAGTTCCACGAGGCCCCGCAGTGTCACAATGGCCCCTTGGCTCTGTGGTGCCATGTCATACACAGTGTCACTATGGTTCTCTTAGTTCCCTAGAGGCCCTGCAGTGTCACAATGGCCTCTTGCTTCCCCAGGGCCCTGCAGTGTCACAATCATCAGAGAATCAACCAGGCTGGAAAAGACCTTTGAGAGCATCAAGTCCAACCTGTGACCCAACACCACCTTGTCACACAGACCATGGCACTCAGTGCCACATCCAGTCTTTCCTTAAACACCTCCAGGGATGGTGACTCCACCACCTCCTTGGGCAGCCCATTCCATTGCCCAGTGATCCTTTTTGTGAAGAACTCCTTCCTAATGTCCAGCCTGAACCTCCATTGTCAAGCTTAAGGCTGTGTCTTCTTGTCCTGTTGCTGTTGCCTGGGAGAAGAGCCCGACCCCCACCTGGCTGCACCCTCCTGTCAGGGAGTTGTAGAGAGTGATGAGGTCTCCCCTGAGCCTCCTCTTCTCCAGGATAAACAACCCCAGCTCCCTCAGCTGCTCCTCACAGGACTTCTGTTCCAGATCCCTCACCAGCCTTGTTGCCCTTCTCTGGACACGCTCCAGCCCCTCCATGTCCTTCCTACATTGAGGGACCCAGAACTGGACACAGCACTCGAGGTGCTGCCCAACCAGTGCCGAACACAGGGGAAGAATCCCTGCCCTGGTCCTGCTGGCCACACTCTTCCTGATCCACAGGAGTCACAGGGGTAGAATGAGGGAAATGGTGGGGAGAGGGTAGGGACAAAGTGTAATTGATTGTCAGCCATGAAGGCTCTAGACTTTCATATCCATTCAGATGGCATTAGAAGGTGCTGGGGATCAATATCAATTGGACATTGCTGATACCAATCTATAAACAAAAGAAAAAAGCAGGAAAAAAAACAGATCTCTCAGCATTGTTTTCAATACAGTATATTCACTTGAAACACACTTCTGAAATCTGTCTAATTAACCACAGAAGAACTGAAAACTTAAATTACTCCCAGGTGTTTTTCTTGTTATGGTGTTTTGAACAAATGTTTATGAGCCTTTCTCACTGAATTTCTGAACTGAAGAGCTCAAGAAAGAAGAGGCCTCTGGACTAGTAAAATTCATCGACAACCTGCAAGTGGCTGAGGATGCATCCTCATCATAGTATGAATGGGCATAAATGGGCACAGCTTTCTGCCTACCCCAGCTTTGGGATGGGCCCTGTGCCTGGAGCAGGAATAGCTCATGAGGGCCCCAAGGTCAGGGCTGTTGTGCAGGCCTGGGGAGATGGGATGGCAGGAGGGCTGCAGAGCTCTCAGCATCTCCTGGAGAGGAGAGCAGGGCACACAGGGAGCCTCCTTTTCCTTTGGCCAAGCAGCTTCCCCCATGGCTGGGGCTGAGTCCTGTGTGAGCTCCAGCTGCTGCTGTGCCCTTCAGAGGGGCTGAGGCCGTGGGGCCACTGGCCAGAGCAGCCTGTCCTGAGCAGAGCTGTGGGGCCAGAGCCAGCTGGGCTGTGCTGGGGAGAGGCCCTTGGTGCTGCAGAGAGCTCAGGGCAGCTGGGAGAGCTGGCAGGGAGCTGGGCTGGGCTGAGAGAGCCTGGCAGAGAAACCCATCAGTGTCCATCTCACCTGGGTGTGTGTGCAGGGGCAGGACTCAGCCCAGGCCTTGTGGGGCAGGGCCATGGCCTGTGGAAGGCATTGGGAACAGGCAAGTGGCCGAGAGAGGAGGTTGCTCTATGCCCTTGGTGGCATGGCCAGAGCAGGGAGGGGGCCCAGGACATTTGTCAGCCCCAGCCTCTGTCCCCAGCCCTTGCCAGCCCTGGCTGCTCAGCCCAGGTTTGGGGTGAGTTTGGCTGTGGCCCAGCTCCATCCTCCTGCGGGTCTCAGGGCCTGTTCCCGGCAAAGGGCAGCCCTGGCCGGATTCTCTGCTGGCCCAGAACCCGGCAGAGGCCGGGGCAGGGCTGTCTGTGCAGCCCCACAGGTGGCACGGCCTCTGCAGGAGCTGGGAGAGGCTGCCCAGCAGGGAGGCCATGGGGCACAGAGCCCCAAGGCTGCTGTGGGCACCACGGCACAGGGGCCGTTCCCAGCCGCAATGCTCCTGTCCTGGGCTGGGCTGCACAGGGGCTGTGGCACCACGGCTGGGTCAGCGGGGCACAAAGGGGCCACGCAGCCGCTGCCGGGGCTGACAGCAAGGCCAGGGACACACAAGGAATTGCTGGCCAGGGCCTGGGCTGGGCAGGGCTTCCTGTGGCAAAGGCACAGCTCAGCTGCCCTTGGGGGCTGCAGGAAAAGTCAAGAGGCCAAAGAGCATCCATGGCTGTGCTGGAGACCAAGGCTGCAGCAGGGAAATGCAGGGCTGCTGCGGGATGGGGAGGGGCATTGAACTCCAGCAGACACCTCAGGTCTCTGATGAGCCCAGGACCATGCTGGTCCCTGTTTCAGACTGGAGCAGAGCAGATGTTGATGGGACTGAGGCCTGCGGGGCTGTCAGGGACCTGCAGATTGCAAGGTGCTCTGCGCTCCCTCAGCTCCTCTCTGAGAGATGCCAATCCCAGGTGGGCACCTCAGGGCACTGGGGCCCTACAAGAGGCACTGCCTGTTCATGGGCACACAACTGATGTCTGCCTGCAAAGGGGCACAGCTTCTAATAATTGTACATTTCGTAATATATACGCACATCTTCATTAACCAGGTCATTTGAATACTTCTATGAAATGGCAAAGTTTTCATTCCAGGAAATATTCTACTGATGGCAGAAGAAGAAATACTGATCTTCCCCTCTACCTGTCTCACCAATATTTTGTTTATTATTTCCTCTGCCTCTTCCTTCAGGTGTTTCCAGCTCTCCTGTTTAAATGGCCATGCCTAAAAATATCTCTCCTATAAACCAGCTCCATCTCTGTCCTTCCCTTTGCTCCCAGATTTCCTCCTTAAGGTGTTCTCTGGCCAGTCACGTGCCGCTGAATGCTTTGAGCTTCAGGGAATTTCCCATTTTTTCAGAAATTAAAGAAATATAACATTAATCATCATCTGGATTGTGTTTATATCTATCACAGAATTCCTCTTCCTCTTGTCTTTGTCTAAATCTGTTCCTGTAAGATATCCCTTGGGGATGGTGGACATGTCAGATGCTGCTGGGACATCAGAGGGATCAGAGGGAAGAACTGTAAGGGTTATTAAACTGTATCACCTTCAACTTCTGTTTGTTGGCAAGAAACCTTTCTGTGCCTCTGAGTCTCAGCAGTCCCTGAGCCCCAAAGGACACAAACCTGATGAGTTGTGGTTCCCACTCCGCTGGCACTTGGACTTTGGCTCTGCACAGGAGAGCTCTTCAGCCACTTTCTCTCCTTTCTTCCCTCTGGCCATGGAGGGAGCTCGTGACTTCAGCGTGGGGCTCATGTGTGCAAAGAGCAAATCTGGGCTGAATCGGGGCAGGGAGGGTTTGGGGGGACCTTGGGATC
>JAHLSL010006813.1:6078-18859 GCA_025920805.1 Petroica traversi
CGCCCCCCTCCCCGCTCCCACCCAGCTGCAGCCATGGCAGAACCCGGCGGGAGCAGCTCGGTAGCCGCAGGCTCCCTCGCCGCCGTTACCGAGGCTCCTCCCCTCGCTCCAGTTGCTGCAGGCTCCCTCACTACTATAGTCGTGGCTAACCCCCCCCCCCCCCCCCCCCCCCCCCCCGCAGGCGCCCCCCTCCCGCCTCCCGTGAGCGGTACCCCAATTCAGTCTGTTATCGCCGCCATGCCCAATAACCCAGTCCCTATACAGCCGCCTACGACCATACTGCCCGCCATCGCACGCTCGCAGCACACTCCTGCAGCTGGCACACCGCCCCTCCTGTCCCCCGACACTCCAACATCTTCTCCCGCTGGCGAGAATCCGCCGCTGCTGCTGCTCCCCGCCCTGGATCCTAGCATGGTTGTGCCATCCCTTCAGCAGCCTCCGGCTCTCCAGCTAACATATAGCACAACCTCACCGCCTCCTGCAACCCTCAATGTTCCAACGCATGCGCAGCTCCTACAAACTCCAATCACAATAGCGCCTCTGAGTCACCTGATGCAACGCTCCATAGCAGCTCCTGCGCAGCCGCAGTTGCCCACCGTACCACCGCAACTCGCACCTGACCGGAGCTGCTCCGAGACACAGCCGCACCTGTTCCAATATCCAGCGGTGTTTTCGCCTTCCACGATCCCGGCACCTACAGAAACTACCCTGTACACATCCGCACAGGCACAGCCCATCACTCAAACCATGCAACGAGGAGAGGGACACTTGAGTATGACAGCTGCGCTAACAAACACAGGACACTCCCAGAACTATTTTCATAATTTTCAATCAACAGACTGGCATGAAGTCAGACACCAGATCTGTAAAGAAGAAAATTTAAGTCCCTTAACCATGCCTGTGACATTTAGCCAACAAGCCGGTGGTCCAAGAACATGGGCAGCTATTCCGACTCATGAAATAAAAGAGCTGCGAAAAGCAATAAAAGTCAGTGGCATTTGCTCCCCATATTTTAAACAACTGCTGAAAAGTACCCTAGATGGACACACACCACATGACTGTAAAAACCTTGCTAGTATAATTTTCACAGATTCACAATACCTGTTATGGGAACTCAAATGGAAAAGACTGCTTACAGGAATACTACCCATGTATAGACAAAGTACTGATGTGGACCTTCGTACCTTTACCATATCTAAGCTTACTGGTGACCCTCCTGATGACCAAATTGATAATCAGGTTTATCTACCCAAGATAGCATTAGATGACATCAAAAAGATGGCTTGCAGAGCCTTCCTGCAAATCCAGCCTGCAGGAAGCTCTGAAAAAGCCTATAATCTCATTAGCCAAGAGTCCTCCGAGCCATTCACTACATTTGTGGACCGTGTAATCCAAGCAGCAGAAAGACAATGTGGCGATATCGCTCGCCCAATAATGATACGGGACATTATTGAAAATAATGCAAATGCAGAATGTAAAAGGGCTATCAAAGCCCTGGGGAAAGAAAGACCCACAGTGCCTGAAATGATTGATGCCTGTAACCAAATAGGGAGCCCACAACAAGTGGCAACTATCTAGGCGATGAACTTGGAAAAACTCTAGGAGAAAAGATTGAAAAAGCTATTACAGCTCAAACAGCGCAAGCAGCTGCACAGGCAGCACAAGCAGAAGCAAGAGACCAAGAACTTACTGAAATCCTAACTGCCCTACATCTCAACTCCCAGCAACAAGACAATACTATGGCTGTCATGCACACTGCTGTCACACCAGGACCTAGCTACTTCTCTAAAAAACCTAACCATATTATAAGGAACTGGCAAGAAGCCAGATGGGATGCACAAGCACCAGGCTGTTGTTTTATCTGCGGGAAGGGGAGGCACTTTCCCTGGCAGTGTCAATCCAGATATAATACGAGTGAAAGATACAATCCAAAAAACTTCACTACGAGCTCGCAACGTCATCGCGTGTTGAAACAAGTAGTGACGTCCCAGACACCCAAGGTGACATTTATGGATACCCCGACTCAGAACCACTTCGCTTTGCCGTCAGCAGAATCTCAAGCGATGCTCCAGAACTGCTACCCCCAGGGTCCTGCTGCACTTTGGCAACCTCCAAGCCAACGACCTTTTTAAAAGACACTGGCTATGACTAAATTTCAACAAGCATTACTGGAACTTCGCAAAATAAACAGGATTTTCAAGTTGTTGGTAAGGAGAATAATGGCATCCTGGGACTGCTTGTATTGCCCTGTGTAATGTCTATTAACTGCGATGAAGAATTATTAGTGCTAGCCAAGGCCTGCTATCCCCCACTGCATATTTCACCTAAAACCCCTATAGCCATTGCTATAGCACTACCTATGGGGACTGCGCATCAAACACCACCACGCTGTTTCTCAGCCGCTCCTGAAACCCCCGAGATTCTATGGGTTCAGCAGATAAGTCAACAACGCCCAATGCTGACTTGTGAACTGTCAAATAGAGGAGTTCAAGTTAACATCACGGGAATGATTGATACAGGTGCAGATGTCTCAGTGATCTCTTCTCATCGTTGGCCAATGAATTGGAAATTGCTAACTCCCTCAGGTGGTCTCACAGGCATTGGAGGTGTCACTCCGTGCTTACAAAGCGAAGCTGTAATCAGCATTACAGGACCACAAGGGAAAACGGCATTAATCTGTCCCTATATAGTGCAAAACCCCATCACAGTGTGGGGAAGAGATTTGCTTTCTCAATGGGGAGCCAAAATTGAACTGGATTTTTTGTAGGGGCCACTACAGCACTCAGCACCTTGAAACTGACCTGGAAAACAGACACTCCTATCTGGATTGACCAGTGGCCCCTGCCTAACAATAAGCTGAGTGCCCTCAGAAAATTAGTAGCCAAACAACTAGAAAAAGGCCATATTAAACCCACCAACAGTCCTTGGAACTCACCTGTGTTTGTAATTCACAAGAAAACTTCCGACACCTGGAGATTATTGCATGATCTTAGAAAAATCAACGAAGCGATTGAAAACATGGGCCCTCTCCAACCTGGCCTGCCCAACCTTTCTATGATCCCGAGAAATTGGCTGCTTGTAATCATCGATCTAAAAGACTGTTTCTTCAACATCCCGCTGCATCCAGGCGATGCACCTCGTTTTGCCTTTTCCGTCCCAAGTAAAAACCTGCAAGAACCGCTCCAGCGGTACCATTGGCTTGTCCTGCTGCAAGGCATGAAAAATTAGCCGACAATTTGCCAGTATTCTGTAGCCCGCGCATTATCTCCAGTCCGTGAGCAATTCCAGCAATCAATCATTCTCCACTACATGGATGATTTACTCATCGCAGCACCCACACAGCAACAAATGGAAGAAACCCGGGACAGTGTTGTTGCTGTAATTAAAAAGGCTGGACTGGTGATCTCAGAGTCAAAAATACAGGAAACTGCCCCCTGGAAGTATTTAGGTTGGAAACTAACAGAACCGTCTATTGCACCTCAAAAAATACAAATCAGAACTGAAGTCCGTACTCTGAATGACTTGCAGAAGCTTTTAGGGGAAATCAATTGGGTTAGGCCTGTGTTAGGAATCACTGCTGATGAACTTGCTCCACTTTTTGATTTGTTAAGAGGAGACAATGACATCAAATCTCCTAGATCTCTCACTCCTGAAGCCTGCAAGGCCTTAGAAAAAATCACTGATGCCCTACATAACAGACAGGCACATCGCTGCATGCCCAATGAACCCTTCTTCCTTGCAGTATTAGGAGAAGGCCTGAGACTGTGCGGTCTCATTTTTCAATGGGATTCCACTCAAAATGATCCGTTGTTAATAATTGAATGGGTTCTTCTTTCTTACAGATCGCCAAAGACACTTGTCACACATTTAGAAATGATGTCTCAAATCATCATAAAAGGCAGAGCAAGGCTTCTTTCAATAGCAGGCCGCGAATTCACGATTATTTATCTGCCTATGATCAAAACCTACTTTGATTGGGCAATGCAAAAATCAGAGGATTTACTGTATGCCTTGCTCGATTTTCCAGACATTTGCTCTATTCAGTACCCAGCACACAAACTGATCAAAGCTAAATTATGCTGCAAAGAAAAACCCCTGATCAGTGAAGAGCCTCTAGAGACAGTCACTATCTTCACTGATGGGTCAGGGCGAACACACAATTCAGTAGTCACTTGGCAAAGTAAAGACACTAAAGTCTGGAAACAAGATCTTCAAATGGTTGATGGCTCACCTCAGGTTACTGAACTGGCAGCAGTTGTGAGAGCTTTTCAACTCTTTCCAGAGCCTTTCAATCTAATCACTGATTCAGCATACGTTGCTAATATTATCAAAAGAATTGAGGGATCTGTTCTAAAGTATATAAACAATGACAACTTGTGTCTTTGGCTCACCTGTCTCTACCAAATTCTGTCACACAGAACTAACCCTTACTTTGTTTCCCACACCAGAGCCCATTCTGGTCTTCCAGGATTTATGGCAGAAGGAAATGCACGAGCTGATGCATTGGCATCAGCAGCATCTGATGAGGAAGTTGCAGCAGGCATTGAAAACTCTACTTCAGTGCTTACTGCAACCGCTTTACCCAATATCATTGAACAAGCCAAATTGAGTCATGCATTTTTTCACCAGAATGCACAAGCAATCAAATGAGATTTTCACATCACCTTAGAGCAAGCACGAAACATCATACGAGCTTGCCCAGACTGTCAACTTGTTCAACCTCTTCCTTCCTCAGGAGCCACCAACCCATGAGGGTTGGAGAGCTTGCAGAAATGGCAAACAGATGTTACTAAGTACCCCTCTTTTGGGAAACTTAAAAGTATTCATGTTTCTGTCGATACATTCTCAAATGCAGTTTTTGCTTCTGTTCATACAGGAGAAACAGCTAAGCATGTTTGCCAGCATTTTTCACTGGATTTTTGTTATCTGGACATCCCACAAGAAATTAGGACTGATAATGGTCCTTCCTGTCCTTCACAAGAATTAGCTACATTCTTAAATAACTGGGTTGTTCACCATGCATTTGGCATCCCTCACTCCCCCACAAGTCAAGGCATAATAGAAAGAACACATCAAACTCTAAAATGTATTTTGGACGAACAAAGAGGGGGAGAAACCCAGGGTACACCTCAAAGGAGGTTGAACAAAGCTTTGTATGTTTACAATTTTTTGAATAGCTCTGCAGAAGAGCCTGATCCCCCGATATACCGACATTTCCTAAACAACAAAAAGTCAAAACTAAAAGAAAACCCCCCAGTTTTGATTAAAAATTTAGAATCAGGACAAATAGAAGGACCATACAATCTTGTAACTTGGGGGAAGGGGTTTGCGTGTGTTTCCACAGGTGAAGGGCTCAAGTGGATTCCAGCGAAAAACGTGAAGCCATATCACGCATCGAAACCCGCTGAAGCCTCCACACCAGCCAGCACCCCCACAAGTGATAAGCAGGAAGCAAGTACCCAGACCTGAGCCAACAGAACCATCAGGAGAAAGTATTCTGCCAGAAAGCAGCTCCAGAAAAGAATGGACTTTGATCATTTGCGTGAATGCATGCTACTTTTATTCCTTTATTTTAGTTTTTGTAGTAACGCTTTACCTGTAAATCAACCAAAGACAAACGTCTGGGTTGCTTTGGCCAAGTCTGCAGGCTCCGACACCATTTGCCTATCCAACACAAGCCCTGACAAACCTTTTTCAACCTGTTTAGTTGGAGTACCTTTTCCAGAAGGTTTTGATAACGTTACTCTTGACAAATATTGGCCATATGATGACCAGCATGTATCTCCAACTCCCAGTCACAAACACCAAACTTATATTGATAATTCTAAAGTTGACAAATCTGACCTTCAAGAACTAGAAATCCTGGGCTCGCTAACCATGAGCACCTGCTACTTCTTTCATTTCCTAGGAGAAAATGGCCCACAGCTAAATGTTACCCCATATCACCCAGCCTATAGCAATGTGACCTCTTGGTGTAATCAAACCAAGCTTCTCATATATGATGAACCTCACGCAGATAGTTTTAGCAAGCTCCCTATTCGATTCCCTAAAGGAATTTGGCTCATCTGTGGGGACAGGGCCTGGCAAGGTATACCTTCAAAAATAGATGGTGGTCCTTGTGCCCTAGGACAACTTACAATAATTGCTCCCAGTGTCAAAGAAGTAGTCAGAAAGAAAAGCAGGAGGATTAGATCCTCCTGGGGACACCAATATGAGACCGACTGTGATAGTGACTTTCACCCCTGGAACTCTGGAAAATCAATTGTTACAAGCCTTTTTCTACCTCAGCTGAGTTCTGCAACCACATTAAAACAGCTAAATAAGCTGGGGTGTTGGCTCAGCAAAGAAGTTAATGCTACCTCTACAATGATCAGCGATCTAATGACAGATGAAGAAGCAGTCAGACATGCCACTTTACAAAACAGAGCTGCTATTGATTTTCTTCTATTAGCACATGGACATGGCTGTGAAGATTTTGAAGGACTATGTTGCATGAATTTATCTGATCATTCTGTTTCCATTCATAAACAGCTACAAAACTTAAGGGATTTAGCTAACCAAATTACAACAGATGACCTATCTTGGCTAGATAGTTTGTTTCATGGGTGGAGCTTTGCACCTTGGCTAAAGGAACTCTGTAAAATAGGCCTGATTCTTTTAACAGTAGTAATTGTAGTTTTAGTAGCAATACCCTGTATACTTCAGCGCGTACAAAAGTTAATGAGTAAAACTGTGTCCAGTATCTTAGTTGTTCAATAAAGAGGGGGAGATGTTGGGGAAGATGAAATAGGAAAGCCTTATAGATATGATTACCTTGCAAAAGATGCTGAAAATATGGAAAGTATAATCGAAATTAAGATGAAGACAAGGTTTGAGTTGAAGAGTAACTAGGAAACAATGGTATAGCTGACTGAAGGTAATCCTCCTTCTTGATAGTACAATACCCTCTGCCTAGGCAGGTCCAAAGGTCAGAGCAAACCCAGCCTGCCTGGTAGAAGATTCCAAAAAGCAGTTTTTTTAAGGTTTAAAATATAACCCCGTATGGTAATGTGATGATTCTTATAGGTTGCATGTAAGTGTTGTAGGGTTTGTAGCTTGTCTCAGATTGGTTAAAGAGAATTAGAATATTCAACAGAGAAGATGATTTATTGTATTGTAAACGGCAAATCGGCCCTTTTTTTACTCTCTCTTTTTGCCTCTTTCTCTCTCTTTCTCTGGCCTGCTTTGAGCTGCGTCTTGCAGCTCAGCAGGTCTCTCACACCCATGCTCTTTCACAATAAACCCCCATGCTCTAAATCCATCATTAGAGATCTCTTGTTTCTATTTTACCCTCATAACCAAATCCCACAGAGTTAAATCCTACAGCACAGGGTAGGTTTCCAACTATCCTGTGGTGGCTTCTACCATTGTGAAAACATAGCGCTTGCCTTGGTGGGTTTGAGGCAGTGTAATGTAATTGATCTTCTAGGCATTTCCATACTTGTATTTGGACCACTGCCCACCATACCATAGAGACTTCACCCGCTTGGCCTGTTTGATCACAGTGCGCATCTTACAATCATGGATAACCTGGGAGATACTGTCCGTGGTTATAACTACTCCTTGGTCTCGTGCCCACATATAGGTGGCATCTCTACCCTGATGGCCTGAGGCATTGTGGGCCCATCGAGCTAGGAACAACTCCCCCTTGTATTGCCAATCCAAATCTATGTGTGACACCTCTATTTTTGCAGCATGATCTACCTGTTCATTGTTTCAGTGCTCCTCATTAGCCCGACTCTTGGGGACATGGGCATCCACATGGCGGACTTTCAAAGGTAGCTTCTCTACCCGAGTGGCAGTGCCTTGCCATTCGTCAGCAGCCCAGACTGGTTTTCCCTTACACTCCCAGCTGGCCTTTTTCCACCTTTCCAGCCATCCCCACAGAGCATTGGCTACCATCCACGAATTGGTGTAGAGATAGAGCTTTGGCCCCTTCATTCTTTCAGCAATGTCCAGATCCAATTGGACTGCTTTGAGTTCAGCAAGTTGACTTGATCCACCTTCTCCTTCAGTAGCTTCTGTGACCTGCTGTGTGGGGCTCCATATGGCTGCTTTCCACATCTGGTTCATTCCTATGATATGACAGGAACTGTCAGTGAAAAGAGCGTAGCACGTTTCTTCTACTGGTGGTTGTATGGTGGAGCTTCCTCAGCCCATGTCTCTTGTTCCTGCTCCTCTTCATCAGTGAGATCAAAGTTTTCACCTTCCAGCTAGTTTTTAAGTATTTTCAAAATCCCCAGGGTGATTCAGGTTTCCAATATGGGTGCACTGTGTGATGAGGGCAATCTACTTGCTCCACGTGGCATCGGTGGCATGGTGGGTAGAGGGAACCTTTCCTTTGAACATCCACCCCAGCACTGGTAGTCAGGGTGCCAGGAGGCGTTGTGCTTCTGTGCCAATCACCTCCAAGACAGCTTGAACTCCTTCATAGTCAGCCAAGATTTCCTTCTCTGTCGGAGTGTAGTTGGCTTCGGACCCTCTGCAACTTCAGCTGCAGAATCTGAGTGGTTGGCCTCAAGTCTCCCCAGGCACCTTCTGCCAAAGGCTCCAGGACAAGTAATTGTTCTTGGCTGCAGGGTAAAACACATTCTTCACCTCTGCTAGCAGACCTGTGTAAGATGACACAAAGCTGGCAAATGTCCCAGTTTTCAAGAAGTGCAGTATGGTTTGCTCCAATCTGATTTGCTGTACTTAGATATTCTAAGTGTTCTTAGTGTCTGTGTGTCTCTCATCATCCCAAATAATCTACAGTTAGCTAGTTTCACCTGGGAAGAACATTAAGCAGGTAATAATACTTAGACTTGAAATGTGGTCTGCAGGACAAATGAGGCTCAAAACAAAGGGATATTGCACAGAAAGCCTTAGTGATGCTACTGAGCAAAGAAATGTGCTAAATCCAGTTTTGGGCCCCTTATTATAAGAGATACTGACAAACTGGACATAATCATAGGACCATAGAATGGTTTGGGTTTGAAGGGACATTAAAGGCCATCTAGTTCCAACCTCTCTGCCTGTACTGGTTTAAAAATAAACCATCAGGAGAAATGAATGGCACTCAAGTCCCTTAAGAGAGATTTCAGGTCAGAGTTACAATTTACTAAAAAGTTTACAATAAATTCCATGATACAGAGAAAACTGGTTTTAACCCACAAAGTCAGAGTACAACCTGGTACCCTATTGATCAGAGTAATGGTCACAGTCCTATAGAAGTTCTGGTCCTCCTCTGTATCTGTCAAATGGTAGTGTCACAAGCCTCCAAACCCAAAGATTATATATTCTTAGGTTCAGGTGGGAATGCCCAGGGTGGGGGATTTCACAGTGGAATGATGTGATACTGTGAGTCATGGGTTATTTTGGGAGTCTGATAATCTAAATCATTGCAGCTGCCTATTCTGCAAGTGCCATTGAGTCTATTATGGCCCATTAGCAGAGATGACCCCTCAGGGTGGGTGTGACTGTGCTGGTGCTTCCTCTGGAGGGGAGTTATCACATCTGAGTCATTTATGAAGAGAAATACTACCCTGCCTTGCAGGGTTTGCCTCTTTTTCCTTATCTCATTTAACACCCAGCTTGTAGCCTGAGGTGTTGGGTGTACACTAGGCAGCTACTGCAAATGATCCACTGATACAAGAAATTAGGGATTAAGAAATAGTTTAGGGACCTGCTTGCTAAAACAATATGGGACACCTGCTTAACATTTATCATGTCTATCACAGTAAGGAGGATATAAGGCTATTGTAAAAAGGAAGAAACCATAACCTGGTTTCTGCCCTCTGGACCCCTAACCTGGCAGAAACCAGCCTCGGAGTTTGGACCACGACCACGACACCAGAAGGCATGCACAACAAGGAGAGGTCAAAAGTTTAGACTGAAGAAGACTACTTACTTCCTCCTCAAAAGACCACCACAGCCCACCAAACATGCCGCTAGGGGGCACTGAGCATACATAAATGCATGGAAATGAGCCTTGAACTAATTATCATATGAAGAGGAAGCAGGTAATGAATATGTATAGGCATATTGTGTAATCAAATGTATATGTAATGTATTAGAAAATAAATGTAGAGGTAAGAGCTGCTGACGATACATGCCTCCTAAGGAGCATGTCCCAGCACTGGATTAAACATATCTACCTCTAAAACTGATATAAGTTTTGGAGTCTCTGTTTGTGACACACCACCATTAACAGTTTATCAAAAATGATGTAGAGGGGGGTAGAATATACAGTTTGGTTACACCCTCGTAGTGCTAAACTGGCACCCTACTCCTGTAACCAGGACACTGCCACAGGCAGGGACACCTTCCACTAGATCAGGTTGCTCAGAGCTGCATCCAACCTGGACTTGAACAACTCCAGGCATGGGGCATACACAACTTCTCTGGGCAACCTTTTCCAGTGCCTCACCAGCTGTTAAGGAAACTTCCCTGTCTGACCTTGCCCTTGTCCTTTTAGGGGACTTCAACTTGTCCAAAATTAACTGGGAGCACACCACAGCTGGTACAACCCAGGCCAGAAGGTTCCTTAAAAACTTGGATGACAACATCATGGAACAGGTCCTATGGGACCCAATTGGGAAAGATGCCCTCCTTGATCTACTGCTTGTCAACAGAGAGGATCTCATGAGCAAAGTGGTGATTGGCAGCCATCTTGTCCAAAGCAACAACAGAGAGATTGAGTTTAAAATCTCTCTTGACAGGAGGAAAAGTTCCAGAAAAACCTCAACTCTGGACACAAGGAGAGCAGTTTGCAGGCTGCTCAGGGAATTAGTGAGTAAGGGCCCCTGAGGAAAAACTTCTGAAAATGCTGGGGTCCATCAGTACCGTCCCCTTTTTAAACATCTCCTCCTAAGAGCCTCACCTCAAGGACTGGGTGCAGTTTCGGTCACCACAATATAATGTTAAAAAGGAGGTCCTTTTCTGTTAAAGTTAAAAGGTTTTTAATAAAAAATTCAACAAGAAAAGACAAAGACAAGGCAAAGGAATTACAGCGTCCCTGGACGCTGTGTGCACTTGGCACAGAGCCAGAACACACCTCTCCTAGAGAGAGACTTTCTTTAAATACTTTTTTTACTTTTACAACTTGTTGTATAATTCTAATTAAGTTCTTTTGAAGAATTCAGTTAGTCCTTTATCAATCCCCGGCAGAGGAGTCTCTTATCCAGGAATATCTTGACAGAAGTAGAAGTTTGCATAGTCGTTGGCAGAGGAGTCTCTTATCCAGGAATATCTTGATAGGAGTAAATCGCCTTGCTTGAGGGGTGGCTTGTGAGTGATATTTAACATAGAAATGTTAGTTATTTCTCAACTATTAAGCAAAACCAGAATGGCTACATTTCTACACAAACACAGCTTCTACAAGGATAAATATTATATATATAGTATTCATTATTTGCGAAAAACCAACACTATAATATGCATTTATAACAAACTCCCCTTTTCCTTTTTATAATTCATTTGGTTTGAGCAATAATTCTTTCTTTCTTTGCTCATTTCTTTCATAGATCAGTTTTGCTTCTTCAAAGGGGTCTTCTATATCATTTTGTTTCTTTAACACCATTATTTTTTGTGCTGTCCCAGATGTAGCCAATTTTGGGTCCATAGGCATTGTTACTACTTGCATATTTTGGACTGTGCTGGTGATTAGCCAAATAAAACAATGGATCAAGCAAGGAAGCAATATCAACCCATCTGTAGCGCATAAAAGGAAGAAGCCTAATTTCTTCCACCATTCTATTCCTAATAAATTATCCCACCAGCTAGATTTTAGTATTGATTCCCATTTTTGGACTGGTACATGGGCTATTTTCCTAAAATCTTTGGCTATATCTAGGATGGCATTTCCATTGTCATCTATGTTCAAACAACAATCTGATGTATTGAATTTTCCACAAACACCTCCTTCCTCAGCTAACAAATAGTCTAAAGCTAACCTGTTTTGATATACTGCACTTCTGGTTTGGCTTTGTTGTTTTGCTATTAATTCCATTCCCTGGGAAGTTTTGTTTGATATGATTTCTACTGCTGCTTGGAGTCTTATAAGACGGTTTAGCATATAAATGGGAGTTCGGTATCCCCAACTCCCATCTTGTGCCCAAGTGGCTGGCCCATATGTTTCCAATATGCGCTCAGCAGGCCATTCCTCGTCTCCCCATTTTTGAGATCCTCTAACCCACTCCCTCTTTTCCCTTCTGAGGTCATCATACACTGATACTCCTAATTTATTTCCTTCTTGCTTTGGCAGAAGAAAAAATCCTGGCTGTATGATCCCTAGAGTACAACTCCCTTTCCACCGGGAGGGGAGTTTTGGGTATGCCCTTTTTCCACAAATCCAAAATAAACCAACTGGTGCTTTCCAGTAATCATCTTCCTGTCGATCTATATTTTCCCAAAATTGGGATATCTCTGGAATCCCAAAATAGGGATTCTTGCCTGTATCATTACATTGAAAAAGTTTGACTTCACTTTTATACTTGCAATTTTTTTCTGTTACTTTGTTATGTGTCCAGTACAGAGTTGGTGCTTCTGGGATCCAATGTGTAAAGGTTCCATTACTAATTTTATATCTCTTACAGGGAGTATGCCCTACTTCATTAACAAAATTCTTCCCCGTGCGCCAGAGACATTCTTCTCCAATTACTGTCGAGCTCAAAATCCATCCCCCTGGTCGCGTTCCCCCCTTTATGTTTGCCCGATTCCATTTAAGGAGTTCAATAGGGCCCAAGCTACTGCCTTTCCATGG